>PPHD01000185.1:46839-89783 GCA_002909625.1 Bambusicola thoracicus | reverse complement strand
TGTTTCCTGATATCCAACCTAAACTTACCCTGGCTCAACTTGAGGCCATTTCCCCTCGTCTTGTCACCTGTCACCAGTGAGAAGAGACCTACCCTGCTCTCTCTGTAAACACCTTTCAGGTACTGGAAGAGCGTAATAAGGTCTCCCCTCAGCCTCCTCTTCCCCAGACTAAGATGCTCCAGTTAAGCCCACTGTATACTGGATGTTCCAGAGTGCAACTGCATACACCTACACACTTGTTTCTTATATCACAGTATGGTCCATAAAAACACACTTGTGCTTTGTAACTAACTATAGTTCTTCCTTGACACTGAATCACTGGTCAAAAGGTAAAGTTCTCATTTCTGTTCAAGAAGCTACAAGTCCTCAGTAATGGGCTTCATCTGCCAAAAGTCTTCCTGAAAAAAACTCTTGTAAAGAAAAAAACCTGAGATTAGACAATAACAGCTATGAAGGAGTTCAAAGAAGATTCCATGAAATTCCTTCTGGAGACTGCTCATATATTATATCTATTTTTTTTTCCCAGTTTGGAAGCTATTTACAAAAGCATATTCTATTATTTCAAGAAGAGAAAATAAAAATAAATAAGCAGCAATAACTTGAACTCCTATTGCTCTTCTACACCAACATCCTCCACAGAGTGCAAGAGATCACTGCAAGCTTTTTGTTACCCAGAACCCTTCTACACATTTACACTCAGTTTCAGCAGCAGAATAATGGCACCAAATGAAACTCTTGACATCTTTTTCCTAAATAGTCCATCCCCCCAATTCCAACAGTCCAATTGTGGAGAGTATCTTCAGGAGATACTTCTGCATGATCAGAAGATTTCAGGAAGTTTCTTCCTCTATTAATTGAAGAGTTATTACTGAAGATGAGAAAGCAGATTTCATGAGCCACTGTATTTCTGTTTACAAAGCAAAAAGTATTTGTTAACAGAACTTTGCTCTTATTGTTTTGTATCTGGGTTTTCCTCACAGTGATAGGTTTTATCTGTTGCTCTGTTTTTAAGACTCAAGCAGAACACAAGTGCAGCCTCTTGCAAGGGACCTCATGAGAACACTCCTCCATTATGTTATGCCAACCACAACCCCTAGGCCTCCGGAAAAGGAATTCCCAAAGAGCAAAGCATTTGCACCTTTCAGGTTTGGTCTCTGTTATCTCAAACAGTCAGATGCAAACAGAAGAACTTGAGAGTATCAGTCTTTCTTTGATGCCTAAAGCAAATACAGACACTGTATTTTGTTAATTTGAGAGTCCACAACCCAGGTAAGTTTTGGTATAATCACCTTAGGTATAAATATTCTCAAATATTGGCTAGTCCAACCCTGTAAGTCAAAGAAGGGTTAACTAAAACAGGTTGCTCAGGGCTGTGCCATGCCAGGTCAGGTTTAGAATACCAAGGCTGGCAACACCTTACCTCTCTGGGCAGCCTGTTCTGGTATTTGCCCACTCTCAAAGATATTTAAAAACAAGGACAAAAATAATTCTTATGAAAAGCATTTGTAAGAGGTTTCTCAGCTAAGAAATTGGACAAATTATCAGCCTTCAAAATCTGAGACAAAGAACGTGTCCATCTAAAAATATTCTCTTACCTGCCCCTTTAATCATACCAGTTTGTTTAAGAAGTTTAATATGTGCTTTTCTACAAACAGAACAATATTATTCTGAGAAAGCAAACAGCTCAAACTGCTAAAACATGCAGCTGAAGAAAAAATACTTAATTTTGTTTGTAGGTCCTGTGAGCTCTTAAAGCGAACACCAGGGAAAATTAAACAATTCATCAGTTCTAAATACTGAACAAACAGGAAGCACTTGGATGATTTGGAAACAAAGAGAAATCATATTCTTTAATATTTGTTGAATACCAATTGGTTATTTTCATATTTACCCAATATATACACACTTTCTAAAAATAGCCAACTGGTCCACACAGAAATATTGCTAGTGATGTGTGGCTCAAGTTCAGTAGGTCAAGTGAACTAATTTTCAGTTGAGGCACTGTGCTTCCAAAATGAAAAACCAAAAATGAAAGATAAGACTCTCAAAACTGTTAGATGCAAAAATATCCTCATATCCCTACAGCTAAATTTAAGTCTTTGCGTATTTGCAAAAGTATGAAAAAAAAAAAAAAATCAGAACACTATCAGCTTCAAAACTCTATTTTTTCCTAAGCTAGAGGCACTCAAAATACTTGTCTGAAGTTTCTTTTCTTTCAGTAAATAGCCAGTACATTCATGGAGATGAAGAACTGCCTTACTATGCTCTACAACAATTTGATACAACCAATACTCTCTGTACAGATAACTCTGTACAGATAAACTGAAAGAAAGGATCAAAAGACTCCAATGCATTAAGCAAGGCTATTCTTAACTAACAAAGTAGGTTAAGTCTGGCAACTTATCTGTACCATAGTGATTTGTCTTCAGTTTTGTTCTTGAAGGAAGTGCCCAGCAGCTGACCCCCTAACCACACCACCCTCCCCCCTTTTCTTTTGCCAAGTAAGTTTAAGCATCTATTTCAGTTCCCCAGCTAATGACATGGAAAGCTATTTCCCTGGGACAGAATTTTTAAAATTGTGTAGTTTCAACCCTTTACCACTCAGGCTGGTGTGTGTGCACGCAGATCCTTCCCCAGTCAAGAGAAGCCACAGTAGCTATCAATTCAGAGAAGGTAAATAATTTTATTTGGTATTTTTTTGTTTGCTTTGGTTTTTTTTACCTTGACTGGAACATTCTTCATTATCTGTGCTTGTCTGAAGATTTATGAGTAGATTCAACATTAAGGAAAAACCTTTGTTTTAAAATATATAATGAAAGGAAGCTACTTTTCTGTGTTTTTCCTGAAATGCTGACATGTAAAAGGATATTGTTTCTTTTCTTCTTTCCCTCCAGTGCTGTCCCGTTTTTCTTTCTTTTCTTTTTCTTTATCATGTCTTGATTCCTGAAGAAGGAAAAAAAAACAGAAGTTACACAAGTTGTTTATTACAGTATATGCTGTACAGTCAGACTAGAAGTATTATATTCTCCATGTTGATATTCTGATTAATATTAAGCAATCAGCTTTTAAGATAGTGAAAGTGACAAAAATCTCAAACAGCTCTGTGATAACCTCTATCAGTAAAGAATTACAACCGGGAAGCAGTTACAACATACTTACCTAGCTTCACAGAAGTACTTGTGATGTATGCAGTTGAAAACATGAATACAAGCAGTTTATATTTAAATATGCCCTGATTTACATAGCTGCAGACTGCAAATATACTTAAAGTTCTGAATACTCTAGCATAAGTTCTGAATTTTCCTGACTACTGCCAAAAGAACTATTCCTCTAATTTATCCTATCAGGAGTGACCACTGAAATACTTCGAGCCAAAAGAAATTCCAGAAGCACTACCCTACCAATTCAAGGCATATATTTTTAGGCCATAAACAAGCGATAAAATAAGGAAAAGGTTAGCTTATTCTGTCAGAAGCGAACAACAACAAAAAACATAACAGGCAAACAAGCCAAAAGGAAAAAATTGACTAAATAACAGTAGCTTACTTTACCTTTTTGCTACCAGAGGAGCTCTTTTCCATCTTTTCTGCTTTGATTGAATCACCTTTTTCTTTTCCTGAAGATTTTGATTTGCTCTTCTCCCTCTCTTTTTCATTGGAACGAGGAGAATCAGAAGGACTCTCGCTTTTACTATGTTTTGAAGAACCTGCTAAATAAACACAACAGAGAGTTTTAATTCACAGTGAGTAAAGCATTAATATCCACACACACAAAACAAAATACGTACTTGTCCCATTTTCCTCTTTGCGTCGTTTAGTTGAATCCTGTAGCATCTCTCGGTCACTGTTGGAATGATCCTGGCACCAAACACAATTATGCAGATATTAGCCAATTAACACATACCTCTAAAGTAGGCACCTGTTTACAAGGTTATTCTGAATAACTTTTGAATACTTAACATGTAACGGCGTTATGACAGCTTGTGTAAAGTTTCTTAATTTCAGTTTTGAAGGGAAAAAGTAACAGAAGCAAAACCAACCCTGATAAGGATCACTTCTAAATAGATAGGCTGTACTTGTTGCTTGTAATTGTTACTGCTAAAACTTCGAATAAAAAGCTTTCCATGCATTTATCAACTTTCTATACTATTAGTTTATAAAAGTTTCACCAACCCTTTTTCGATCTTTCCTGTCCTTTTCCTCTTTCTTCTCTCTCTCTCTGGATCTTTCCCTTGACTTGTCCAAGTCTTTCTTGTCCACTTCTCTCTCTTTACTCTTGGAGAGTGTTGGAGTAGTGTGGTTAATGTAGTGCTGTTAAATTAAGGCAATATCACCAAATATTAATATGTATTCCTAAATGTGTAAATAAGAAGTCTTACTCTAACAAAATAGATCTAGCTCAAGAAGCAAGATTTATCATTACTACTTTTATTGACAAAAAAAAGTGATTGAACACACTTTTGAACTGGTCATCTATCATTTAACCTATAGCATTGTTTTCACAGCACTGAAAGTTCAGGAACCATTTAACCTTACTGAAAGGCATAAGCTATTAAACAGACATATTTGTTTACCAGTATTGTCCGACACATCAAAACTAATCAGCAGTACTACTGATACAGGGTATGCAGATTCTCAGACATAGCACTTACAAATTCTGCCTGGAATGAATGAATGGAGATAGTTTCTAATTCTTTTTTCTTTCTTTTTTTTTTTTTTTAAATAATCTTAATCCATAAAGTACTTTGGTCAACTTTGAATAATGTGTGTTTCTGCTAAAGCAATACAAAATTAAACCTTAAACCTGACGTTTCCAATGATAAAAGTCGCTCAATGTGCAATTCTGTGTGTTTGCTTTGTAACGTGTTCTAGGTTGTTACTGCACTCACTCCTTCTCTTAACCAATTTTTATTAAGTTCTGTAAAACAAAGCTGAATATTTGTAACATGAACTAAGGAGGGAGAGAGGGCTACAGGAAGAAAAGAAAAAAATCATAGTAGCATCAAGCATAACACTTGACAAAAATAAAAGGCTATAACATGCATACGTAAGGTAGTAGACTTAGTTACTGAAGTACATTCATATTTTGACAATAATTATGTATTTTAAGTATAACTGTCTCTCTTAAGAAGATCAGACTATAAAATACTTTTCATAAGACCACCAATTAAGAAAACATTGCAAAATGAAAAATGTATTTGTGGTATTTCATATACTTAAATTACAGCAACACACAGAATTAAGTCCATATACTTTAGCATCTCCTTTAGCTATCAATTTTATCTGAAAAATATTTTAATTGAAGTGTTCTCTGTATTTCTTACTAGAGAGACATTTTGCTTTATCAGTACCCTAAAAAGAGAAGCACAAGATTTGTTCAGAACAACCTAGAAACTATTAGAACTAGCCAAAGCAACGGAAAGAATAAAGCTATTTGAAACATTAAGTTAATTCTGTCTTTCTAGAATTCTAGCAAACGTTTCACCTACAATCAGCAAGCTCAAATTCTGGTAAGAGGCACACTGTTAGGTCCCTTTTCCTTTCAGCATGTGCCAGAATGCTGTTCTGTAACTCCCACGCCAATGACCTCAGTAGCCCTTTCTTTCTCCTCACTTATCTTTTTGTGTTTTCCCTGCATTTACTCTACAGGTAACATTATCCTTATTCCCCGATTTGTCGTCACCTTTTAATAATGGCTTGCAACAAATACACTCTTAAGCAGCCCCATTCGGTAGTCACCCACAGATAACTTTCCACGTTTTGCTCTGTTTTCTTCTTACTATGCTTCTTGCATTCAGATGGCTGTTCATGACAGATCCCCACTGCTCTTCTACCATTCCAATGGAGAGTTAAGGAAAGTTTTATTCCCTTCTCCTCTCCTTAGAAGAGAAGCCTAGATTTGGCTTGTCAAAATTTATCAGCTCACTTCTAGAAATGCTGCTAGCTGAATCCACATCAAACCTGGGGCACTGCCATATGCTATGCAACCTGGACAAAGGCCAAAGAATAACACAAACCTAACTCAAGTCTGGCAGCGTGTACTTTGTAACCTGCAACATAAAACACCATTTCCATGGTCTGCCCCATGCCCTCATCCTCTCCCCATCCTCTTCAAAACAAAACAAAAAACAACAACAACAAAAAAAACCAGCAAAGTCAGGAATAAAGAAACTTTGTTAGCACACAACAACACTTGACTCCCTGACTGAGCAGAAGCTGAACTCAGAAATCTTACAGGCTTTTAAATATCACATCCTTCCCCTCAAACACGTATATGAAGAAAAAAATTATGTTATATCATATACAAGAAAAAGCCAAGAATTCTAAGTTCAAGACAAATATTATACTTTCCTAATCTTAAACAAATGCAGAAAACAACATGACAATCTATACACACTATCATTGCATAATTTCATATCTAAGAATCAAAGGTTGCCTCCTGTGTGCAATCCCCACACAAACAGGTACAGCTGATGAAGGACAGACCCAACTCAAAAGAAGTTAGCAAGCATCCATTAAGCAGTCAGGGCTACTTTGAACTGAAACAAGCCAAGTGCTCCAAACACTTTGTTTCATAAAAGAGAGCTCTAAGTAAAACATCAGTGCAGCGTATAACACAGGCTAAAAAGCAATAAATCCTTTGTGCATTTTAAATTAATACACGTAATCTTACATAAACCTACAAGCTATCCAGAAGTCTAAGTGTTTAACAATTTCCAAGTGATAAACATCTGTGCTACGTATATACTATTACTGACTGCATGACCCCAACTCTTAATATCAACTCTAGAAGACCTGATCCATTTCTGACTGTTAGTCAGATACAGTTAAATATATTTTAAACATGTCCAAAAGAAACAGCAAAAAGCTTTCTTACTATTAGTTCACAGCATGTGTAATTATCACTATAATGTAATAAAAAAAAGCAACACAACAGCTGCAGAATTTGCCTAAAAAATTAATATTCTGAACTATCACTAAACACTCAAAGGTACCCTTTGGCACACTCTCTTGTAAGATACCGTATCTGCAGTGTGTTTACAGGAAGGAAACAAACGATTATTTAGAAAGTTGCCTATGACATGATAAAAAAGTAACAAGGGGAAAAGATAGTATTAAATACATTTTTGTTTTAAAATATCTTTTATTATTTCTACTTTTTAATACCAATTAATCTAACTAGTCTATTACCTCTTAGGCTAGATAAATGACTTACAGACTTTTTTTAGTTAAACATACATGTTTCCAAGAGGACCAGTAAAAAGTTTATTTTGATCAGGTTACCCAAAGTCAGCTTTTACTTTTTTCAGCTTTGACTATTCAGACGCATAGTTTTGTTTAGTTTTCTGGAAATAAGGCAAAGCCAAATACACTAATGACAGCTGTGCTTCTTTTTCACTCCTTCAGCCTTCTACAGGCTACAACTGAAAGAGAAGTTATCATTGAAGGAGAAATCACTATGAAATAAAATCTCCTTAAAATATGGAGTGAATGTTAAATTTAAGGACTTCTCTTAACATTGCTTCCACCAAAAAACTCTCCCTCTCTCTCCTGTAGCAAAGCTCTATACCCCTCTGATACAACGCTAGGATTTACAGGAGTGAAATTTGAATTTTCTGAGGTAGTTTGCCACAAGACCAAGGTTACATTTTCTCTGAAACAAAATTCAAGTAAATTTTGGGGGTTTCTAAAAGATTCAAACCTTTGCTGAAGAGTCCTTGAGTTCGTTGAGGTTGTCCTGTAGAAAATGAATGGAGATGACACGTAAGCTGGAATAGTTTTCAGAAACCAGAGGAACTTTGGGAAGCATGGCCGCACCCTTGAAACAAAAAACAGCTACTCCTTCTGGAATAAATCTTAGGTTAATACTTCACACAGAATAAAATCTAGAAACTATTTTTTTTTTGTTTTTTTCTTTTTTTGAAAAAGGAAGAAAAAAAAGACATGTCTATTCTCTACTCAGCTGTTATATTAACTACAAAATGTGTTTATACCCAAATCTTCATAGAACACTGAAAAACCACTCTCCCACCAAGAAAAATAGCCTCGATTCTAAATACTGCTGAATCACAGTTGAAATAGGCTTAAAATGTTTTTAAACCATATCTTCTCCACTTTCAGTTAAACGTGGCAGAATTCACTCTAGAACTTTACGTTGCCATTTACAAAAACAGGCAAGAAAATATTTTTAATTCTATTTTGAGTAGTTATCCCTGCCACCTGCTTCTTTAAAATTAATAAAAGCTACTCCAGTTCTTCAAAATTAATCTAAGTCTTTTAAGCAAATATTACATAGAAAAAGATACACTCTTCTGAGAAGAAAAAAAGAAAGAAAAAATAGAAAAGCTTGTTCTAAAGTTGGTAAGACGATGAAGTTTAAAAGCTCACATAATCCATCACAGTGCTCTTGAGGAAGTATTAGTGACTTACAGTTTTAAATGTTCAACGTACTGCAAATTCAAAGATTCCACGAACATAGGTGGTTTAGAAATGAAATAAATATAGAGCAAGGAATGGCTACCCTGAGTCTTCAAAGTAGGCTACGCCCAAGGTATTGTGCTGCGCTTGAATGCTTGGGGTTTCTCTTTGCTGGGTAGTAGGCTTGGTTGCCACATCTGGTTTTATCGTACCGCAGGGCTCAACATGGTGGGAACCCATTGGAAATAAACAAACCTCGAAGGGAAGGTACGACAGAAGCTGCATGCTCACTGATTATACACAACTACAGGAGAACTGATCACCAAGGAGACTTTAAAATGGAACTCCTTTCAAGACTCCTCCTTAGAAGGCACATATCGGTATGACGCTCATCAAGAAGCCTGATGAATTCAGAGGTATCGTACATCCCGTATCATCCAGGAATCTTCAGTGTTATAGATTCTTCAATGGAAGTGCAGAAAAATATGCTCCACTCTGCTGCAAAGACTCATTTGCTTGTAGCTACCATTGCACTCCAAAAAAAACTGACCGTTTAAAACAATGAGGCACTTCTGGGTAAAAATTCTCTTGCAATTTCCAAACAATTTAGGAAATTTGTGCTAGGTCCTTGAAGTTTTACTTTGGTTAATAAAAAATATTTTAATAGAAAAAAAGACAGTCCGCCAATAAAGAAAAGGAATGCATTTTCTAATGCAATATAAAACCTCCAGTGGTTCCAGTGTATACTTGGCACAAAACTTGAAGGAAGTCGGACATTGGCATCCCAAACTTGTGAGCCTAACATGGGCGCTGCCTTCCTCAGGCTATACTAACCTTTACTGTTGAGGAATGTGATGGAGAAGAATGGATATCAACTTTGCGGCGTTTTTGTTCTGAAAAAAAAGGAAAAAGAACAAAAGCATTATTAAAACAGATTTAAGAGAGGATATGACTTTCTGAAATACCAAAATGATCTGAGTTAAAATTAAGTTTTACCACTAAATAAAACTTTGTTTCGAGACAGCAGCATGCCTTGAACTCCCTAGGCAAGTTTGCAGAAAAACAGCTAAATATGAAGGAACTGCTGCAAAACTGTGCACAAACTTTTTTTCTTTTAAATCTGTATCTGAAGAGGTGAACAGAACAGATAGCATTCCAATCCAATTGCTTTGCCAGAAAAAAAGCAAGTATTATAAAACCATAAAAATCAGCCTCAGTTTATGAGAACTTAAAACATAACATTAACAACTTGAGATCTTTAATTTTTGAAGAAACTGATAAAATTTATTGTGCCCTTAAGGAAGCAAATCTTCCACATTCCTTGTTTTCTTTCAGTTCAAAGGTTAAAATCAAACTCTCAGAGAATACTCTTCAGGAGGTTCGCATTAAGTTTTTGCGAAACTTCTAAGCCACAGTTACATAAATCCATTCTGATAATTGACCATTTAGAATAATTCTTAATGTGTTACTAATATGCATACAAAAGTTATTAACTGATAAGGCTTTACATAAATGAGCAATCACTGAAGGCACAAACTTCATACATTCACACACTTTTCACTTTGGAGATATCCTGAATATACTCTTTAGGCACTAAAAAGTCATCGCTACATAATAGCTAGCCTTTCTTCTCTTTCGACAGGGCTGAGGCACTGCATGTATTGGCATTCAGTGATTTTCTAATTCTATGTTCCTACTGTCTGTATTGCTTCCTTCATTTTCTAGAACAGACTTACCCCTCTCACTTTCTGATGCTTCTGATCGGGGAACAGGAGACTTCAAGGACCCAGCTACTGGAATCTTTTCTCCTCCTTTAGTATTTTCCTTGGATTTCATATCCTTTGCTACATCTTTTTCTCTAGATGGCTCCTTTTCTCTCTCCTTTTCTGCAACTGACTTTGACTCAATGGTGGTAACAATTGTCTTGGATTTTTCTTCCTTTGAAGCTTTTTCTTCTTTCTTGGCCTTCTCCTTCTCTTTGTCAGACTTCGGTGTTTTCTCCTTAATCTCTCTTGGTTTATCATCTTTGTTTGCCCGTTCTTCCTTTGGTTTATCTTTCCCATCCTTCCCAAGTGCCTTCATCTCTGGAGTGGTAGCTGGAATCTTTTCTTTCTTTTCTTTATCTTTTTCCTTCCCGCTTTTTTCTTTATCATCTTTCTCTTTAATAATTTTGCTGCATCAAAGACAAAAAGGCCAATTAGAAGACAAAACTAGCTTGTGTTATAGGTGAGTCTTATTCCTGATTCAATAGAACTTATTCAATCAGTCACTGCCAAATTATTTTGCTGTCGCTTCATCAGAACAACAAGCAAGAGTTCTAATTTGTTTTTCATTATTAAACTAAAACAGAATGCATTTATTAAATGTGTCAGCTTAGCACAGCTGTGTATTTTGGCAAAAATCTTATTAAACTGAAGAAATGGGAACAAGTTAAACAGCACATGAAAGGATTGAAAAAGTAGGTCAATTTCAAGGAAGACAACAGAGCATATGAAGGAAGGAGTAGATTTCTCACCTGTTAGAAGCACTGTTTCCATTGCTTGTTGTCACCTTCGGTGTAGCATTGACAGTTTTATTAATGACTTTCACAGTACCCTGAGACTTCTCCTTTAGTTTATCTGTTTAAAGAAAGAGAACAACTTCATTCGCTATTAAAACAAGTATCTCAGCACACTCCTACTAAACTACATTTAGCTAGTAGTTAAAATAGGCAATTAAACACAGACTACACTCCTGACAAAATCAACCACCCAAGAACACATAATGCATATTGACATTAAGCTCACACAGATTTTTTTACTTTCAGTTTAACAAGCCAAGTTTTCAGACAGTAGCCTGTAAATATAATTTAACTAAGAAACAAGTTTGTTTACCAGTCTCTTCAGCAGCACTTTCCTCCAGTTTCGCCGTATTTATTGTGAGAGATGTAGGCATCCCAGCACCACCTGGCCCATTTTGTACTGTTGCAGCTACAGCATTCCTGGCAGGTGGGTCTTTGTGGTGGAATTCATTTTCAGGTATCATAAAAGGCTTCCTACTTTTCAACTGCCCAGAATAGCTGCAAGTCGCACAGATTGTTAAATATGCACAAACAAAGCAAAATATGGGTTGAATTTTAAATGAGGACTTAATCTAACAGTTCCGTCTGTTATTTTTCACAGCTTTTCCCAACTGATATGCAGCTTCTTCCCCCCTTTATCAATAAACTCAAAGTAAAAAAAAAAATTAAAAGAACAAACAAAAATAAAACCTCACACGATGGAAGCAGCCCTACCTCAAAGCCCTCTTTGCTGCTACCACCATCACACACACACACTCCTGCCAAACACACAAAAAATAGCCCACTATTAGCACAACCTTAACTACCCCTCAAGTATCCATAGATGACTCTGCATTCAGACATATGAAAAACATAATTAAGCATTTTAGATTAACATTTTAGAATTCTATAAACATCCAAACTATGCAATCTTGCAACAATAGCCCTTGGCTTTCTCCATTTTACTCTCCCTTGTATCTACTTACTGTTATTATACTATCTCTCTACAAATAAGCTATGCCCTTGTGAGTGAAAATCTTTACTATTAAATGTGTTTTGCTAGAGTCTTGAAAAGGAAATTAGTGATCATCCAGCACGACATGAAAGTTTTCATTCACAATGCCAGCCCTGAGATGCAGGATAGTGAAATCTTCTGTGATAAGGTAAAAATCAAATATGTTAGGACTGTAAGAGTTCCAAGTCTTTAGAAGCCTTTCATGATCCACTTTTAACCACTTTCTTAAAGTAAGGTGTTGTTACCCCATAGCCAACGCATATAGATCAGGTCTCTTCTCTTTCTCTTCCTGACATATCTTATGTACTCTTCTTTCCAAGGCTTGGCCCAGGTTCAACACTTTCGGATACCATGGAAGGATTTTGGTCAGCACAATCAGGATATTTCTGATATGTGTATATTCACCAGTTTCAAGGCAGTGTACAGAAGCCTAGAACACAAGTTAAATCAAATCAATTATTTTCATAAAAGATTCAAAAAAGAATTAAGTTTTTCCAGCATCTTTAATTACCTTAGTTAATTTGTAGTGCCATTTGTGTACCACGTGTCTAAAATTCTCATAATCCAATTGATCAGCTTTATTTCCACCATCAAATCCAGTTGCTCGTAATATAGTTAGGAAGCCTGGATAGTTGCCACATTCCTATATGTGTACAAGAGTAAAAAAAAATTTACAATTTAAAATACTAATCTTTTCTGGGATACATGAAAAACAAGGATGTTGTAAAAGTTGATATAATCGAAGCACTTCCTGACACACAGCACTTCCTCACTTCCTACAGAGTAAGACATCAGCAAATTCTGTAAGACTTGCATATTTTTTTTTTTTTAAAGCTTATTTATGTTGAAGCCCTTCTTGTGGGTGAGGAAAAGGATTATTTGCAATTTAACTAGCTTTTGCAAGGAGTTTCCATATGCTACCTAAATCTTCAAGAAAAACTATGAGAAAGTCAGAATTCATTTCTTTTACTTTTGACACTATACAAAATTAACTCTGTTAAAAGTACATTAATTATAGAATCGCTGTTCTAACATGAGGCCATTGGAAGAATTAAATCACAATATTTTAAGTCAAGTTAATGATTTCAGTGAATCCGGTTTTATTGGGCTGTATTATACAAGAGATCATTATATAGCTCTTCATGAACAAACACATTTTAATAACTTTACATACCTTCTCATATATGACTCTGTCACTGTGCCATCTAGTCACAGTCTCCAGCATACAGCATAAAAACCTGCCATATCTACTAGCTTCATTTTCAGTGCAACTTGCAACTGTATATATAATATCAGAGAAAACCTGTGAATGGTAACAGTAAAAAGTTACTTTAACTTCACTGAATTACAAAGGTGGAACATCAATAATTTCAAATTGTTCTCATCTACACTACTGCTAATATGGTTTTCAAAGTTAGAGAAGATTACAGAAATACTTGGAAACCAAATAAGATTTAAACAGAGAAACAAACAAACAAAAAGGGCTTGTCTGCTAAAGCTTCTTAGCATATATTCTGTTTGTTCTCAGGACTTTGTCTGAGCCCAGAATCCAGGTGCTGCGTATATATCTGCCTCTGACACAGTCTCCCATAGGTAAGGTGCATCTCCATTGGAATATAACTGCTTCAGCTCTAACTTGATAAACTGATTTGAGCAGGAAGAAATAAACATATAGAACACAAACTATCTTTGAGTAAGATTGCTCTTTTGGACCAATGAAATCAGAGCAGACTCCTACTCTGAAAGTCTCAAAGGAAACCTGACAACTTTTAGTTGAATGTTCATACAAAAAAAACATCTTCACCACATTTTTCATAATGAAGCTCCACACAAACCCTCTTACTCAAATGTTATAGCACAATCTATTGCAACCATACACATGATCATTAATAACTAACTTAATAATCTGGCTTCTTACAGCAGGAAATGCCAAAAAGATTCTGATATTGCACAATGGTACAGTCAGCTAGTGCTGTTGGAGCTGTTTGATCCAGAAAATCAGGTTACTGCACCTATCAGTACCTCCTATGGCATCGTATTTCCACATCTCAGCAGTAATAAAAATTAATCCCATGTCTGTCACCAGAGTCAGAATGTCCCAAGAACTATACTTGCCAGGGCAAGCTTAAAGGAGGTTGCTACTACAGCAGCACAGTACACTCAGCTGAAATTGAAGGGTTAGACAAAATTATAGAAATGCAGATCACTGCAAGGCTGTGAAGTATGAATGTAGTTTGTACGATTGCTGATGACTTTCCCCTAGAAGTTTGGCTGTCTTAGGATAAATCAGAAGGAAAAAAAAAACTTTTGAAAATAACCCTTAAAAGATCTAGGAGAGAGAAAACTTCGTTCGTAGAAAACGAAGCACAGAGGGGACCTTTTCACTGCCACACAGATTTTAAAATTAAATGTAAGTAATTGACTTTGTTGAGATCTCTTTTGGAAGAGAAAGAGGATACTAGTTTTGCATGCTTATAACAATACATACATACAGAGCCCTAAATACTTACTCTATCATAGCAGAGAAGCGTGGAGAAGTTGGGTGTTTTCTGCTGATGAACCAGTTCTACAAAGTGAGCACAATAAACCGCATCTATTGCCGAAAAAATGCAGCGAGGAAATATACATAACTGCAAAAACTTTGTGATGGTCTCATTTTTCGTAGACTCTTCAAAAGCAAAGAAATCAAGAGAAAAAAGATCAGTCCATTAATGGGTAAGCAATTACAAACTGGAGGATGATATGAAATACTGAATTTTTGGGGAGAAGTTGTGTATTCCTGACGTATCTTTGAAACTACTCATAGTCAACATAAAGCTTTTTAATCTTTGAGGAAGAGGCAAAAGGGTAGAAATATTATAGTAGATCTTTATTTCTTATAGGGAAAAGTCTTTAGTTACAATGGAAAAAAAGCTCAGATAAATTATCATGAACTGCTTCAATTATTCAGATTCTGCATACCACTCCTTATCACTGTGCTCAGAGTTAACTCAAATCACTCATTGGGTGTTTACGTTTCTATGAACCGCAACACAGCAACTGATGTGCAAACCATCTTGTAACTATCATCTCACATCAACTTGGTCAAGCTCTAATTTTCTAAGTCAGCACAATATAAAAAAGGCCTTGCCATTGCAAGAAGCAAATAAAACATCTCCCTGAAAGGAAATACTCAGCATTTGCATAGCCACGCTACATTCTAATTAGAAGTTTCTTCCTGACAGACCTTCACATATCAAGAAATCAAATTTTTCACAAAATGAACATTTAGCATACTAGTGCAAGCTGAACTTTTAGTTCCGGGGACAGCAATGACTATATGCACACACTTACTTGCCAGAAGCCAGTTATCCTTCTCTAACTTCAGTCTCTGTAAAACTCTTTGAACGTGCTCTAACTGTTTCTTCTCCTCTTCAAGGAGCTTGTCCTGAAGAGCAGTGCAACGTTCTTTTTCTTTTTTCTTTTTATTTGGAGGCTGTAAAATGTCAATGCAATTCATTTAATACACTTACACTACTACTACTTAAACTTGCTACAGAGCAATTAAGTGTCTGGTAATGCTAAGTAACATGTGAAAAGCTATTTCACTAAATAACATTCAGCTCTAGTAATGAGCTGATTAATTAACAATGGATAACTAATGACGTAAGTGAAGAGCTGAAGTACAGATACAGATGTCAAAAGACTGTCACCTGAAAGACAGGTTTTTCCAGTAGTTTTTATTTAGTGGAGCTACTGGTAGTTTTGAAGTTGGAATGGTAAGGAAGTCTAAAGTATGCAACTGTAAGAAATCAGAAAGGATGGATCAGCTGACACAAACCTCTCTCAATGGACCAATTTATTCAGTTAAGACAG
Organism: Bambusicola thoracicus; assembly: GCA_002909625.1. Classification (NCBI taxonomy): domain Eukaryota; kingdom Metazoa; phylum Chordata; class Aves; order Galliformes; family Phasianidae; genus Bambusicola; species Bambusicola thoracicus. The sequence goes on along the minus strand of PPHD01000185.1, from coordinate 73,957 downwards.
GTTTAACTTCGGTTAGTTTAACCTGAAAACATGATTACATAAAATAGATGAAACTCCAATTAAATGACTAAGTCAAAGTAGTACTTTGGCATCCTGTCATGCGCTGCAAGTCAGCAGTTCATTTTTCATAGATTTCTACCAAAATAAATGCCTACACACCACCATGGAGGCTACTTTACTCCACAAAAGAGAGCAAAATTTAAAATGCAAATTTTAAATACATGTATAACTTGCAGTTGCAGGCTTTGTCTCTGCTGGGAGACAATCAGTAATAGTATTGGTGATATCAGTGTGACGATAACTCCCTTCTTCCTTAGCACAAAGAAGGGCATGCAAAACACTTACTTGTATCTCAATGTAAGATTTCATGAAAAAACTCTTTAAAAGTGAAACTGGAGCAAAAAATTTTATAAACATACCATTTCCTGATTGTCATCTATGGCTTTCATCTGGACTTTAAGTTTATTGACTTCTCTGTCGTAGCTGCTGTGTGGGACAGCAAGGTCATACATAGTCAGAGACCAGAATGTGGCATAAAACTGAGGACTGATGTCATCCCAAACCTTGGGAGGGTGCAGAGAGATCACAGCTTCATGAACAGGAGCCATCACCAGTTCACATGCTGTAATGTATTTGTGAACTTTGTGTTGCTGTTTATTTCCCTTTTCAGCCTTTTTAAGTTCATCATATTTTGACTGTGGAAAAAGAAATAAAAAACAAAAATTTGTCATCTACATACATGAACCAAATGTAATTCAACTTCTCAGAAACTTTTCTATGTAAATCACCTTCACACAATTAATTTTATGTATGTACATAAGGCGCCTGAGAACATCACAGTGAACTTTTAGTATGCAGCCATGCTGGATATTCAGCATCCTCACTGATGCTATCTTTCAATTCACCTCTTCTTACAGCAAGGTATCACACTATGCTGAAAAATCATTTTCAGTACTTATTTCAGTTGCAGGGACAAATTTATCTTGACACTTCCTTAGATATCTCACCTTTTGACAGCTGCAACATTTTCCTCCACAGCAAAAAAAAATCTAAAATATCCACAAAAAATTACACATTTGAGCAAAACTGGGTGGGAGAACTCTTAATCATTCGAATTATCAGAAGAGTTGAAATTATTAGCTACAACTGCTATCACTTATACAAAAGCTGGCACAAGGCCTGCCTATAATTTTCTATAAAGTAGAATCTCTTCCAAACCATAGCTTCTGTTTCTATCTCAGCTCTTCAAAAAAGCATCTAGAACTCTTTATTCAGTAGACAATCATTGCAGGAACCTAACACAATTATAACACGTGAAAGGGCATCTCAACAGGAGACAAAAATGAAATGAGTTCTACTTACTGAAATTTGGTGCGCATACATGGGTCTTGAGAGGAAAAATGCAGCATCATGAGGCGTGTGAAACTCATTACAAAGAACGTCAATTGAAGGCACTCGCTTAATGTAATCCTCTGTGCTCAGATTGGATGCCAAAAACCCACCAAACTGTACCAGGGTATCATGGCACTATGTGAAAGAAAAGTTAGAGAACAGGTTTTTTTTGTTGTTTGTTTAGAAATTAAGTTTGGGAGGGCTTGAAAGATCCTTGTTGGTATGTTTGTTTGTTTGGGTGGGGACTAGTGGAGGCTGTTTGTTTTTAGAATAAAAGCATTAACAGAATGGCAAGAAACTTCGCTTGGAAGAAAAAAATTTCCATGTCATCAACTTCTACACCTCATCAATGCTGACTCAACTCCATCCAAGGAAAAGCCTTATGAAAGCCAGCAGAACTGAAAGAGCACTCTGTTCTACCAGAATTAAACTATTTCTTACTCCTTAAGGCAACAGTGGAATTCAGGCTTAAAACTTTCTTCTACCAAAAAAGTTCACCTAAAAAAGTAACATCAGAAAAACACAACAGCCAACCTAAAAAATTAAGCTCTTATTTCTGATGACAAAGGACATCTCTATCTTTTACTCAGAAGTATTAAGTATATATTATGCTGACAACTGACATTGACATAAGATGATGTAAGAATGAGATCACTGCAGATTTAGAAGTATATATTGTGCTCACATAGGATATTGATACATTAGAGGTTACCAAAGAAAATGATGAATTCTTATGAATGTGTTTCAACTTACTTGATCATACAGTTTTCCCACCAGCTTCAGATGTTTTTCCCCACCTTCTTGAAAGACCACACCATTTCTCTGTTGAGCCATAAGCAGGCATAGTGGAAGGGCAAGATCATGGTCCAATAATGCATCCTTCAATCTCTGAGAAGACTTCTTTGTATTCCTAATTTGGCCAAAGTATCCACCCTGCGCAGTACAGAAAAAAAAGTTGCTTAAATTTAGAAATAGTATATTAAGAAATGTAAACCATACAAACTTCTGACTGCAGAAATTCTGACAAATTAACATCAGTATAGTTTCTAGTCTGTTCATAAAAATCTCAGTGGATCCTATGCTGTTAGTAAGTACATTAGAAGCAAAAACGAATTCATCTTGCATGCTACTAGTCTTCTACCCAGTAAATGAAAAGTGACTTCTCATCACGAGCATCACGACTCTACATCTTTAGATCTAAGATCTGCTCTAAGACTCTTTCCCATTCAATAAAGATACTTCTGATTTTAGTTCAGAGTGTAGCTATTTATCTGCCTAAGGAGTTATCTAGGCCAGACTCATCTAAGCCTTTGAAGCCAAGGCTGCAACAGCTTTAACCATTAAGATTGCTTACAATGGTATTCCACTCAACAGGGAGTGACCGCACTCCAATGAGTTCTGAAACAGCAGGACTGCACAGCATACAAGCTCACTGGCTGCTATAATTTGCAACCTGTCATGGAACACCAGATAATGAAGGCTGCTTTCATTAATATGGGATGCTGTGAAGCACAGAACTAAGACTCAAGTATACTTTGTCTTGGCTGCCTGTCTGCAAGGCTAATAAATTCAATGGAGTAGGAAGTCCTGTGATAGAAGTAGCAACACCTCTCAGTTATACTGCCAGAGGTCATGAATCAGAGTATTTAGAAGCACCATTAACAAGCAACAGCTATTATTAATTAAATTTAACATGAACACACCTCAGCTTTTAGTTGTTCTCCACCAGTCATGGCTTCCAACTGTTCCATTGTCATTTCTTCTGTAATTTCTATCCCTGCCATTTTTTGTACTACCTCTTTTAAAATAAGCAAATCAAAGCTGCACAGAAAACAGAAGTGGAGTAAAAACAAGAAAAATTGTTTAAGAAACACAAGCTATGACTTTCAATACACAGTATACAGTAACAGGGTGATACATGTTAAACAAAATAATAAAAATAATAGGATGCCATTGCACACAAGGATTTCTATATTACAGGTTGGTTGTTTTTTTTTATTTAAAAGCAACATAGGCATTCAAAAGTTGTATTCCAAGTTCTTTAAAACCAGATTTCAGCATTTTTAAAAATACTGAGTGTAATGCTATTAGCTTTAAGGTATCAACAAATTATTAAAAATGTAGAGCTCACTTTTGTTGTTCTACATGCTTCCTACCATATCTATATCATTGTATCTACTGTGAACATGGAAATCTCAGAAAATTTTTTCTCTCTTTTAAACTTCTACAACAGTACTATCTTAGAAATCGACTAGCAAAATTAGTCTTGAGAGTTGATTTGGAACACAGCAGACATTTTTCACTTAGAACACAGAAATATACAACACATTTCAATAATCATGCCCTCCAGTGACTAAGCTTTACTTCATGTTCTGAACTCTCTAAGGGTGATAATTTTTCCTCAACAGAAGTACACAAATTGTATCACAAACATTCAAAAAAGCAATTTTTTTCTAGTATCTGAAATTTGGGTCAACATCTTTTCCTAAGTAGGTCACAAAAAGTTGTGAATTTAAATATTTTATACTATTTATATATTTTTGTTTGTTTTCCAGCTATAAAGTACATTTACTGTTTAGGAACTGTGCAATACCAGCATACACTCCAAAATCCAAACACTGGAATATTCCAGTCACAGTGGCAAGAACATTATTTCTACCATCCCAAATACTAATTTGAATATAAAAACTTTCCTCAAAATACTGAAGTCATAACATGTAATTCATGAGAAAGACAAGAAATACTACTTACCCTTCTCTGTAGCTCAAAGTCTTTGTACCACGATCAGAATACAAAACAAATTGGGGACAGGGGAGCACATGAGACTGAACGTCTACATTGCAGGGAAGGGGTAAAAAAAACCTGGAGCTCTCAACATGAATTCCCTAAAGTAGCATGCTGTGTTACCTCCTGCTGTCTTTCAGTAACCATATAGGGGATTCATAATAGAATATAAATCAATACTCACCTATGCAATAAGAAATAATCCATTAAAGTTAATTAAATAAGGAAGCAGTAATACTAACTGATGATGGTGGATGGACTAAAGAAAATAAGGAAGATTCAAACCACAAACTTTGTTTAAAAAATTTCTTGTGAATGGTCAACACTGATATACAAAAAAGCAGTTCAAAGGTCATTAAATAAGACAAAGTATTTAAAACAGTAAAAAAAAAAGCACTAATACATCCTTGTAGAAAGACATGAGAAAAAACCTAGAATTTTGAACAATTTAATCCTTTTTTTTTTCTTTTAATTACAGTTATTGATAGCTTATTTTCTTTTTTTTTTTTAAATAAGGTGATTTCTCTGACAGTATTACAGACTGGTAGGGCTTTTTTTTTTTTTGCATAGTTAGGTAAGAAAATTGTATTAAAATAAGTTACAGATGAAAAAGTTTTTAAAACAGTAATATGCCAGAGCTAAACAATTACAAAAAAAAAGCCCAGCAAATATGTTGTTCTTTCTTCTATTTAAATCTCTCAAGCTTTCCGGTAAAATGAGTGGAGGATTATTGCTGGAGTATCTACTAGTTGAGTCCTCGCATACCAGCAAAAGCAGCAGCCAGAAAAAAAAAAGAAAATGAAATTTATTAAGATCAGTTGTGCAAGTCTTACCTTTTCCCAGCTTTCAATTGGTTGGCTACGTATTGAAGTAGACCAGCAAGTTCAATTGGGTATTTTCTGAAAACAGCACCACAAAAGCTAGCCAGACCTAAAGTAAGGAAAAACAGCTGTGATTGAACCTCAAGGCATTAAGTAAAAAATGAATATTAATCCAATACAAATAAAACGTTAGCAGCATGCATATCTTTGTAATATAAAGAAAAAATATTTTCTAATTTGTTAAACTTGTCAGCTCTCCATTTGAGAAATTAACCAGGAGATCCAAGTGGAAGACTGAGCATTTTATTTTAAATGTTAACGTAATAAAACAAAAATACTAACTCTGCAGCCAGCTCGAGATAGTAGTGTCGTCATGCTTCATTCTCTCCTTCTCGGGGTTTGCCAGAGCCTCAATGATGCAATCTTTAGTGGAGTTAGAGAGAACACGTTTTTCTCTATTTGTCAAAACAGAACTATACAGAACTTCTGTTGCCAGTTCCGTAATTTGTAATGTATCAATATGATAAGCAAGCAAAGCAAGCACAATACACAGGATCCAACAACATAGTACTGTTTTTAAGTAATGAAGAAAATGGTTACTTATTTAATCTATAATTTACAGGTTTACTCTGCTTTCAAGAGCAGAGTGAAAGCAGTAAAACAACATTAAAAAAATAATTTTCAGAGTGTGAAAGTAGGAAAGAACAAACAAAGCGCACTGTAATTCAGTAAGTGTAAAAAAAAAAATACTGCAAACTCACTAAAATTTCCAGCAAATAGCAGCAACAGCAAAATAGCATTTACTGACAGAAGAGATTTAATGCAGCTACAACTGCATCAGTACCAGATGTATTATGTACATAAAAGGATACACGCCAAGACGTCATAATTCAGTGAAGTGAGGTATTTCAGTGAATCAACAACTGGGGTTATTAAGTTATCATATTTTTGTATTTGTGATAAAATCTGAAAGTAACAAAAAGACATGTTGAGCTGAAAAAAAGAACAGCGTATCTCATATTTCACGTAACGAACCTAGACTGTTGAACTACATTTGTCTTTAAAACCTACACAAAACACTTCGTGAAAATAGTTTTAGAAGGACCACTTCCAAAGTACAAGTAACCTGATTGATTTACTTAATACCTTTGACAAATCAGTGAAACACATCTAAGACCTAAAAATAATTCTACACTTGTATTTTCTTTAAAATTAGACAATTACAACTTTAAAATAACTAAAAACAAAACAAAAAAATGACCAAAATACTTCATTGTTCTTAAGATCTCTCAAGAATTCTAAACCTTACAAGTCTCTGTTGCTACTTCCCTACAACAACTACTAGTTCAGAAAAGAATACAAATGAATTGCATTAAGTCCTGCAGTGCTCCTCTCCTACACGATTTACACATACATGTACACACATATGCTTAACTATTAACTTCTTCAAGTAACATCTGAACACTAAGAGGTAGATCATTCCTGCATAACCCTAACAGGGCATCTTCGCACCTCACTCCCATCTCACCAGTCTCAAACACTCATATTCAGAAGCAGATGCAATTTTCAGTTCAGTTTTAAGTTATTCAATAGCTATTGTCACGTTTAGCATCTCAGATTTTTGTTTCTGTACTACCAGCAAGTTACCATACTTTTAATTTTGTGACGCAAATTTTAAAAACTCTCAAGTTTGAACTGCACTCGGTTATACCATAGGTCCCTTTCCATACTTAAGTATCTATAGTTAGGATATAATAGTATTTAATTACATGTAATTACATACATAATCAAATAAAATGGTAGGATTGGCATGGCTGAGTTTCCCAATCTGCCGTCCAGATGGTTTCACATTTTCCTTAGTTAGACGCCTGTAAAAAAAGGATGTTTTATTACTGAAGTTAAAAGAATAGTACAACAGGTCAGCTCCAATGAAGAACTTTGTTAGCTGTACAGATTAAATCCTCACTAGAGGACATGTTTAAGAAACCTAAGCACAGAAATATTGTTCCTCTAGGAATCTGAAGCCTATAATTCCTTATGACATAGAAGGTAAAAAAAAAAAAAAACCCAACCTATTAACCCCATATTACTACAGACTGTATTTGAGTTTCAACTCTGAGCACTTTGCATTTGGATGTTGTCACAGAACCTATATGACAGACCAAAATAGTCTGTGAAGTTCTTGGTGACTCATGCAAATTTAATTTAGCCACAGCTCAGTCACTTGAACTTGTTGCACTGTTTAGATGAGGAAAAAAGAGCCCCCCAGTACTAATTTTGTTGTGTTGCACTTTCCCAGCATCCCCCAATGAACATAGAAACTTAACATTAAACCTGATGGTGAGGTTGATACACCTAATTGTATATGTTAATATAAAAGCAGAATGTTAAAGCAGAATGGTGGAACCTCAGTCTTAGCTTAACTTGTTTCCATTTCATAACACAAAGATGTTTATGCACAATTTCTGCTTCAGCAACCACAACAATACACCACCACCACAACCACTAGTAATTTGTCAACAATTTCTATGGAACAAGAATCTTTTGTAGAACCATGCTGCAAGTATTTCTTCCAGTATGTTCCAGAATGATTAATTTCGTCATTTACTTTGGCTATACCAAAAATCAGAAGTATAAACAAAAGTAAAGTTTTTTCTAACTTTTTTTTTTTTTTAAAACACAGATTTAAAAAACCCTCAAGACGACACACCACCACCACCCCCCATCATCCAGGGGAAAATGAAGGCTATTTAAACAAGTAAAAAATTGGGAGCAGGAGAAGACATTCCACTGTTACAACTATAGGCACATAAGAAAGCACCATTATTTTCAAGTTGCGTCACCAGAGCTCCTGCTTAAACAACAAGAGCTGGTAAACAACATCCTTTCTTACTGTCTTTCATACTGTGAAACTTAGTTAACAGTGACTAATTCAGTGATATATTGTATTTAAAATCCAATAGCATGTTTCTTGAACATTTAAGCTCAAGGCATTATCACCTGAAAGTACAACTTAATTGTATCAAAGCATTTGTGAAAAATTTCGCCAATTATCAAACAGTCTTGGTAGAACCCTTGGAAGGAGACCATATTCCATTTCCAGTTCCCATGAGCACCTCCAGTATGAAGATGATCACTGGAAATGAATCTGGACTGTGGTACATAACAAGGATTTATAGAATAATTAAAGAACACTGTTCCCTTTTAACCTGTACTTCAAAATTCCAAATAACAACAGTTCCCAGTCTCAATTCTCTACCTGGAAGTAGAACAGGAATTAAATTAGATAACACCTTTAAACAAATTGGCCAATAACACAGTGAAATGGCCAGTACAATCACAAACAACTACACCTCTGATTTACAGGCTTTTCATATCATTAAAAACTGTCAGCATTGTGGCTCATCTGCACAACAGAAACCTACTGTAGCAGAAAGGACGCCAACTTTTATCATCTATTCCAGCTATGCTCCAAGCCAGAAGGGAGGATCGTAATCCTTTCTAGGTTCCACACCTGCACTCCAAAGCCTCTTAGGATATTTCTGTCTTGCCCATACAGAAAAGTTCTAATTAAATGCATTAAAAAAAATATAAAACATAGCATTTGCTTTTGTCCCAAACTACACAAGGAGAACCCAAATCCCTGACAATATCACAGAGATGCCATATTTTAAGATAAATCTCAAATTGTTCTGCATCTGCTTGAAGATGAAAACAAACTACTCAATTCAACTTCCTGTCCCTGCTATGAAAACTATAGAAAATGACAAGACTTTTCAACTCTGTTAGGACTAAAGAGTATCCGTACTCAGAGAAAATCTGTAGCGCTCCCATAAGCAAAGCAATTCATCAACAGCAGCAAATTCACAGAGAAGTTCTTAAACAACTCAGTGGGTCATTTTCCAAATGAAGTATTCTTATTTGTGACCAACTACTCTGTATTATTATTGACAGTTTTTAGTCACTGTACATCAAATATTTCACAAGCAAGGATTATTGATGAAACTGAGTCACGAGAAAAGGAATATATTTGTCAAGGGTTGTTTTTTTTTTTTCCCTTCAGTTGGTGAAATGCAATACAATGTAGTACAGCTGATAATTTATGGAATCAGACAACTTACTTCATTATATACTTGGCTCGGTCTATGGTTTGAGCTTTAACTTTCACTAGGAGCGGATGACTATTGTACGTTTCATTCTTCCACTGTCCATAAAGACGGTACCTTGAAAGATGACCAAAGGAAAATTACTTTTTATACTGATAGTTTAAGATGGACCACTGCCAAAGTACAGAAACAAACCATTCTACTCACCGGTACTGGTATGGAAATGTTTTGAACATTCCCCATAATTCTTCAGACATGCACGCATTGCAGTCCATCAAAGAAAGAGAAGGAAGCAGAACTTGATCGGTAATACTCAACACGCAGCTAAACAGTATCTCCTGTGATACAGACAAAACTCAAGGTAACTACCAGATATAAAAAAAAGCAACATGAATTGCACATCTTTGTAAAATAACAAAATACAAGTTGGCCACAAGATTATGACTTCCTAAACAAGAAAAAACAAATCAAAAGAACTTAAATGTCCCATCAAATCTTTAATTAGCTAACTCATGAACTATACACATTGTCAATTTTGCTTATATGATGTAATTGAGGAGTAAAGCCATTTTCAGTGCATTATTTTAAAATAATTCATAAAAAGACACACTGGACTTCCATGAAGTGCAACAGCAGAAAATGGATTTATTTTGGCAACTACCTTCAATGTATTAAGGTAAGTAGGAGTAATGACAAAGGAATACAAAATTATGGATTTAAATCTGAAAGTGTTATACATGTTTCTCAAGACAGAGAGTACCAGTTTGCTTGTTCTCAGTATCAACTTAAAAAAAAAAACAATTCTGTTTCCCACTGCATATATTACAATAACCACGGGGGAAAAAAATATCCAAAAACACTTATTATTACTCCCAGCTTAATCCCTTAAGAGTTATTTTCTTAGCACTAAATGAACATTTTCACAAGAGCATAACCATTAACATCACATCCTACACCATAGTATGCAAACACTAAAAAATTATCGTTGTCAGTACATAATTCACACTTCCATGTATGGACAGCTACTCATGTCTCCAAATGAGATTTCTTTGCAACAAATGACTCAGTCATGGAAACAACAGTCCCGAGAGTCACAACTACTTCCCAGTTATGAACTCTATTCTCTTCCAAGCAACAGTTCCCTTTCAGTCAGGGAAAACCAACCAGTTTACACACTATTTGGCAGTTCGGTATGAGTGTCGCTTTACCAGGAAGATCGACTTTGTACAAGACACGGACAGACTCAGTCTACTACCGGCTCCCTGAACCACATGGCTATTGTTCTAACCCATAGAAACATTGTCCAATGTCAGAATGAGCGAGATGAACAATATCTACAGAAGGGCAGCGACCTGCAGGCTGTGAGCTCATAGTAACTATGGGTGACATTGGTCAAGTTATTCAAAATCTCCAGTGACACTAATAAAACTGAACTCAATTATTCCAGTTTAATTATTAGCGCTTTCAGTAACATTTCAGAAACTTTGTTTCCCTCCACTATAATGACAGCAGTCAGCAAATCATGATAGGAAACAGAAGTAAAAACAACTTGCTGAAAACTACACAAACTTGATACAGAACATTTGTGTGTTCATTTAAATGACAGAACAGATTTTAGTAAACAAGTTAGATCTCAACTGGATACCCAGATTTCACTGAGGACAGTCTTGAATTGCTCAATGAAGAGAAGTTATCCTTTGTATTACGAGTACCTTCCCTACATCTAATTTCTCCTGATTTCTATGCTTTTCCCCAGAAAATTACTTAAGATACTAGACGAGAATCTAAGTAGTAAAAAGCACTATACTAGAAGAACCAAATTAAATTTGAGGAATCCAGGGGAGGGAAGATGGGAAGCGCCAACACCACAGTAATGTAAAACTGAGACTTGCTCAAACTTGCCCAAAAGAACAAGTTTATAATGTATATTTTAGTAAATATTTAAATGGTACAGAGAAAGAAAGGCTGCACAGTTATTAGCCTCAAACTCTCTTAACCCCTTCCTCTAAAAAAAAAAAAAAAACCACAAACCACCTCTCTCCTCAAAAGGTAAGATTAAAATTGACAACATAAGTTTACCTCCATGAATAAAAATAGATTGCCATTTCACTTATCTAAAATATATAATAAAATCAGCGTGTGGGAGGGATGAGATTACGAGAACACTCAGAACTCTGCCATGAAATACATCATATTTCTATCAGAGCTGATTCTTATGTTCATTTTTGGATTGGAAGCCTTTAAGAAACTCACTCACCATTTTCTCTTTATCTTCTTGCTTGCTTCCATCAGACTGAAACTATAACAAAGACAATGAAGTTAATTTTAGAATAATTAATCTAATGTTTAACAGTTTCAGAACAAAGCTTTCTCAGCACAAGCATACACCCAGAGGGTCACATGCCTAGCAAATGCTTAATTCTCCAGATCTGCTAGCACTGAAATAGTTGCAGGCCTAGTGGGTGGAAGGGCATCTACACAGCTACACAAATCCTCTCCAACTTTTAATAGCACCATCTGCTGCAGTGTATGCTCTCAGTTCTGCATGCTGCAGTGCTTTCATTTATTTGGATATGGCCCCGTCCTCCTGCAACCAAGTCTTAATATGTACCTTCATCATCTCTGAATTGTATAGAGGACACAAGTAAGCTTCATGCATAAATACCTTGGATTCATTATGTTTGTGCATGCAGCATTTGCAACCCCCTGTAAAGTTTTTTAAAAAATATATTCTATGGATTGTTGTATTTTAGAACAGTTCTTTTGGAAAAGAAAACATAACAGGGAAAAAATGAAACCTGCTGACATTTTACAAAATACCATCAGACTTATAATACTACTTTTACTTCATGAATCTAAGATTAATTCACCACCCATGAATACAGAATTCATTACTGTTCTGACTGTTATCATATAAAAACAAAACCTTGACTCCTCTCTAATCAAAGTACACACTCGCAGTTGGCCTTCTACCTTCTTTGAAATATTTTTATCTTGTTAAATTCATCACTAAAATTATATTTTCCTGTTAATTTCAGTATTAGATAACATGAAATACTGCATATTTATATATCACATATTTAGAATCACACTAAGAATTCAAAAAAAAAAAAAAAAAAAAAAATCAGATGAGATCCTGCTGGAAAGAGTTCTGTGGGTTTTTTTTCCTGCATCTCCGACAGCTTTTAAAGCAATACAGAGTGGATTAATGTATTCTCAGCAGTACACACGTGTGTCCTGTGAAATTGTTTTGCTGATACAAGGCATTCTGGTCTCTGTCAAAACCTGAAAAAGGAAGACTGATCTCCTGCAATCCAAGATCAGCAACTCTAATTTTACAAGAGCAGAAGAAGTAATAAAAAGAAGTTTGGGTTTCATGGGAAATTTGCTGGGTTTTGTTGTACTTGTTTTCACCCAAACAAACGCATTACCTAGAAATACATCTTGTGGTCAATCACAGAACAAAAAACACCCAAGCCCCCAACTGGTGAGCAATTCAGTAACTGCACATTGTGCAATGCTGGAGTATAAATTTAAAGTTTCTGGCATACAAATCAAAGTACATTTTATCAAGAGCTGACAACATTCACTGTCGTTAAGAAAAACAACAAACATATTCCGTCACTAGCTACACAAATTCCTTGATGAAGCTGGTAACTACTAATGGAGCTCACAAAGAACTCCTACAGAAGAAATATTAACATACTTGAGAGCTCTTTCATTATTATGAGCAGAACCAATAGAGAAATAGCAAGGTATTTTCTTTATAGTTTAACTGAAATTCAAATGCATAAATAAAAAGCATTGATTATATGTGCAGTGATTCTGCATGCTTACACTGAAAAAGAGGTAATAAGTATCGAGGAAGCCTACAACTACACATACAGACACACACACAAGCATCTGCATATGTGCATACAAATATACACTCCATTTTCTTACTGGAGAAAAGGAAAAAAAAGAACTTCAACTTCTGGCTAAAGAAACAGGACTTCCAATTCAGTTACTGAGAGTCACAGATCCATCTCCCCATCTTTCTCTCACAATAATACCCTCTCAAGATTTTAGTCTTAATTCCTTCCTTTTCTTTTTATTTATACATAAAAGAATTCCTTCTTTTCCCACTCACCATTAAAAAGCTTATTAAGCTAACATACCAGTAAGTGCAAAATAGTCTTCAAGCTATGCTTGAGCATGAAAGCTGCAAAGCGATGTTAGTAATCGATCTTTAAACTACTGTATGGGTTAGCTCACAGACAAATCTCTTCCAGTTATAAATACGTCTATTGAGCGTTAAACGGTTTCACATGCTGTTGGCAATAGTGCACTAAAACTTTCCCTATGTTACCTTAACCATTCTGTCACTGATGAATTTCTTCGTAGTTCCAGCCTAAAGCAAATAGCTAAGAGTTGCTCATCCTTGTCATAAATACATTAAGCTAACATTTTTCTATTACTTATTTTAAAAAAAGCACATACACATATTCATAAATATGAACCAAACTACAACAAAGTAATTTCCACTTTAATGCATGTATCCACAAAGAAACAAGGGCTTTCTCACAAATCTTTGGTACTTAAACTTAATCACAAAGTAGTCCTTATAATCTGCTGACAGAAGAAAAACAAATTACTAATTTGAAATTATGATTTCTACATTAACTGCATTTGCAGTATAAGGTATCTTTCAAATATCAATACCTGTAGTTACCACTACATATTCCTAGTTATAAAAAAACACTACGTTTAAGCTATTCAAGAAATGTTGGTTTATGTTCATTGATCACAAAAATCGATTAAGAATTAAAATAGGATTCTCCAATTTCTTTTTAATTCTTATTTTAATATATACATAACAAGGCTCGAGCACTATCTGATATGAGAGACATGAGCTCTTCTCCCCAGGTTCAATAAGCTGTTTTGTTACCAACCTCTTTCATAAATGCTTTTCCAAGGCGCACCACTTTTGCAAATAAAATGGGATCGTGGGAGAGATGAGGACCAAGGTAGCACAGCATGTTGAACACTTCCTTTCTCAAGTCTTCAAAGCTGTCTGCTTGTTTCGGTGCTCTCTTGTTTGGCAAAGGAGAAATTGGTGACCCTTTAGCCCCTTTTGGTACACCAACCCTGAAAATAAGTTGTACACCATTTCACATGAAGCAGAAGTGAAAATTTTAAGAAAAAAAATTAAGAACAGGACAATACAGCTAGCTAGGCTTATTAGTGAATTTATGCTTGCAAGTTTTATGTACTTTTCCAGTATGTAGTGGAAACTACTATTTCAGTTACTTTCCTCCTTACCTGCGGTACAAAGGTTCAATTGTCACGTGTACAAGCTGGCAAAGGGCAATCGCAATAGGCTTATGTGAAGTAGCATAAAATGGAGGCATCTGATCCATAATGCTTTGTGCGTGCTGCCAATCACCAATTTTTAATAAAGCTTCCAATAAACCAAGCTTCTGATTATCTGGAGGCTGCAAGACAATAAACAATTAATGAAAGTGTGCTCATCAAATCAAATACTTTTCTTTAAGCAGTAGCAAGTTGTAAACTACAAAAAGAAATCCAGGAAGAAAACAAACATATACACACATACAAAATACAAACACAGAAAAACAAAATTAAGCTAGATGTTTACATAACAAGGACACTTGAACTACAACAATAAAATAAGTCCATGCAAAAACAACTTCATGAAAGAAAAAAGTTACAAATGAAATTAAATGTGTCTGGTCACATACTTTTCAAAAACTTCAGTTTACTGCAGCTTGTTTTCTTACAAGCCACTTTAACAACAAAGAAGCATCTAAGAACTCTTGGCATGACACGTTCTGGATTTAAAAAACATTAATTTTTCCTCAACTTTTTCCCCACTGAATTTCTCCTACAAAAAAATCAGATTTAAAAATCTAACTTATCACTCCCCGAATTTGCTTGTATCCCAAGTTTCACATTGGCACTTAAGTCTAGTAAAGTCCAGCTGTAAGGCTACAGAAGACTTCCCACACATCCCGCTTTGTAATAATGAGGGAATAGGAATATACAGTCAAAACTGCCTTGAAGCAGCTTTGCACGGGCACATTATTGATATTTTATCTCATTAGTCTATTATTAAATGACTAAGCGAAGTGAAAGAACGTCGCTCAATGTGGCAAGTTTGCCATCACTCTAAACCTAAGCTAACGTTACACAGAGGGACAGAAGATTCCAATGTTTAAGTAAAATCACTTAAGCATACTAAGGCCCCCCTCAAAAATAGCTCTCTTTAAAATTGTGTAAACAGACATGAAAAACTGACAACAAAGAAAACTGCAAGCTAAATGCTTCTGCAGTTCAATAGTTTGCATAGACTTCTTGTTCATTCTAACACTACATTGTAACACTAGCAACTCTCTTTCGTGATGGTCATGGAATTAGCAAACAGCCTCGTATGCAGTAAGAGGAAATTTTCAGAGTGAAAACATGCATAAGCTCCACTCAATATCCATGGTGAAATCACAGTAATTAAATTTCAGGTTTTCTTTATTCAAATATATATGTGCACAACAGAGTAAGATCAACCTCTGAAATATCAGCTCCTCTGATGCCAACAATTGTCTTTTTCAGTCACCCTATAGCATGCTAACAAAAGGGTAAGTTGATTCTTCACTGAAATTTTTGGAAACCTCTCTTCAGCAGTGTAAATAGAAAGCTTGAAATCCACTTACAGCATGAAGGATTTCTTGACAGTCACATTACAAGTTGTATCTATTCAATCAGTATAAACATATTTGTTAGATTCTAATGATCAGACTGCACTGTTGCGTGCTATTTCCAAAGCAGTCACTGCTCACATGTACATAATGCTGTGTATGTCCTCAACTAAGCATGCTCTTCTGAAATATGCCCTCCAACAGCAAAAGCACAGGATACAGAAGAGAGTCAATTTGGACTTGCTGTGAAGTCTAATCATACTGCTGAGTTAGGAACTCAATTTTTTTTTTTTTTTTAACTCCCTATTCATCTGCTTTCAGTATTATTTTGTTAGGCATTAAATGCATCTCGAAAAGCAAGATAAGATAATGCATTTGCAGACACTAAACTATTCTTATTAAGAGTCAAATACGATACAGTAATACATTTTACTCACAAAAAATAGCACTTAACAGCCTTAACTGAGAATATGTTAGGAATTGTTACGTGCATTTTTCCCCCCTTACCCACGTATATATTTTATGGTACCTTATCAAAAGTTCTCAAACTGCACGATAAAAAGCACTCAAATCGAAAATGCTGACAGCTTTCATATGTAGTTCCTCTATAAACTGCTATGAATCGCAAAGCTCATAGCATGGGAAAAATATAGAAATAAGCCTCTCAAGAAACAGTATGCACAGCATAGCAGCATGCAAGGAATCACAGAAGTTAAGTACAGCTCTTCATTTTTCCCACCACTCCACTTGTCAACGGAACCCTTCAGAAAAGTACTGCAGTTTCTGGTAGAACTTAACTTTACTTAGTTCTTAAATTTAAATCTTAGCCATAAAAAACACTCTTCATCTGATATTACTTTAAATACATAAAGACTTTATCCTTCCATCACAATATTGTGATGTGTGCTTCAGAGGATACCAGGGCAGCTCATCTAACCACAGAAGAGATAGCTTTTTATTATACCACATCATTCTGGTCTGTGTGGCACAGAGGTAAAAAAAAACCTAAAGCTAGTGAGAGGAATCAGTTTAAGCAGCAGATTATGACTGCAGCTTGGAGCCAGAGAGCAGTGACTACACCAGCTGCTTAAGGGATGAGGATGAAATGAGGTTTTTCAAGTTAGTCAAGAAAAAGAGAAAGGAAGGTCAGAGATGTTCTACTCTATCTTGATTCTATACAAGCAGGAATAAGTACAATAAACAACTAGATATCATGAATCAGATAAAGAAAACGAAGAGCAGGAGATGTCAGTACTCATGGATTTCTCTCCCTTCCAGTACAACTATATAATGGAAATAGTAAGCAATTGACCTTTTTTGTGTATTTTATTTAAATAAGACATTTGAGTAGCACTGAAAACACTGAAATGAAGAAGAAAAAAAGTCTTGAACTATTTTTTAAAACTACAGCTTGAATATACTTAAGCAAGTTAGACCTAGGGCAGCATGAACAAGACATGACACAGTAACACCTTAAATACAAAGCACACAATTACACCAAGATACAGATCTCACTGAAAGCAAAGAAGACAGTTCTGACCTAAAATACACAACTAAAACTTTTTTGTACAATGCATAATAATTATATTAGCATTCTTAAGTCTGGTAATTCTTTACTCGTTTTGACTGAGAGAAAAAGATTCCAATCCCTGTCTGCATTTGTAAAGCATCAAATAGGATTATACAATCACAAGACCAAGAAAACACAGCTGTTAAAAGGCTGAAGTTTATGAATGCTAGGACATACTTAGTGGAGTTGATACAACAAGAAAGGAAGAATTCAATTAGTTAGCCAAGGAACCAAGAGACTAAATCCCAAAAAATGCATGTTTGCACATTTAGCATAAAGGAAGTGGGATCAGTACATAGACAAAATCTTCCAAGAAATACAGATGCTTGGATCTCTCTATATTTTTTTCAAACAAATATAAAAATATTTTCATAGTCAATGACTATGCTCCGTTTACAGCTGTTTTCGTGAAAATTAAACTCACACACACAAACACACACACAAACCTTCTCTGTTTTCTCCTCCTCTTTTTCTTTTTCCTTCTCCTTTTCCTCAGTCTTCTCAGAGGATAAGACAACCATGGTAAGTTTTCTCACAATTTGCTTAGCTTCCACTATCTCTCTCTTGTGTTCTTCAATGATGGCATTATCCCCCGGAAGAAGCTAAGAGAAAAGAAAAACATTATTCATACATCCTTCATTTTCAGGAAGGAATAAGTCACTTATTTCTGATATTCATCAACTGAGCACCAGGCAGAACTTGTGTTCTTCCTTGACACTAATCGCAAACAAACCTCTTGGAAGATTACTCTCCTTGTTACCACAGTCCCAACAGAAAGTATACTATTAACAAACTTCTGAAATCAAGGACAGATTAAGAATATACTGTTCACCTTCCTACCCCTTACCATCACTAGTACAACATTCAGTTGTAGATATTTAGTGACAACTAAGCACATGATCAATGATCACATTGAACAAATTAAATGCCTTACAACAAAGAGAATACTCCAAAGCATCATACATTTTCCTTTAACCTTGTAAAGAAAATTGTATTCCACCACTAAGAAAGAACAGGCAACCCACATACATACAGTGCAATGGCCCTTACGTTTTAAGGGAAAGCCATTTAGTGCTTGACAGCATTTCCTATTTACCAGCAATTTGGGTTAAGCAAGTGTAACATCTGCCCCTTAAAAAGGTGTTGCGTTAAGAAATCTGGTACAGTAAAGCCTGAGCATAATCTTGTACTTGACTGAGTGAGGAAGATAATCCTACACATAGGAATTAAAAGTTCAAGTTGTGAGAGAGAAGAAAAGGTCTGCTTGAGAGGGACAAACTTTAAATTCATTCAGATTTCATTCCTAAAATCATGCTCAAAATTTCAACTGCATATAAACAGTTTTAACTTACTGGAGAGTTCAGACCTCTGACAAAGTAATCTTCTGCTGTTTTTAAACATGGGATTTTTTAAATTTATTTTTAAACTGTTGTCTCTAATAAACTGATAGTAGAAGAAAAATAACCATCAGTATCAAAGAAAAGGTATGAGAACTCTTCCATTTCTTACATGTTTGTGGAAAGAAAGAATCCCAACAGGAAAATTAAGACATTTAAAACACAATCTACTAAAGCTCACCAAGAAATACCTTGTGAGGAAAGTCAAGGAGTAAATTACATCTTTTTGATTCAATATCTATTATATACATGATGTCTGCGTGCGAGCAAAAAGTCTCACAGGACTGAGGGGTGGGGAGAGCAAGGACATTCTTAACAAGAAGCATAAGCCAAGCAACTATAGTACAGAAGGTGCACAACATAAGTGTTGTATTCTAAGTAGCATATGTGTTAGATAATTTCATGAAACTCCCCTAAGAAGTGAAGTTAAGCCTCACTGAAAAAGAGGGAGAAAATGGCATGTCAAACACTCGGTCAAAGGTAAGACATGCTGCCTGGCATAGAACTCTGAAATGGAAGTAGATTGAAATGAGACTGACAATCAACATGACAAAAGGCAACCAGTACAAATAAATGTAGGGGGCACTCCTGTTCAGATCTGAGCCAAGACTGCGCAAGTTCTTAATTCTCAACCTAAGCATTCACCTTGGAACTTTATTAACATTTCTCAATAAACTAAAACTATCATCATGCATTCCTCCCTCCACATTGATTATCTGGGATACCCACTCCCACTCCTGCTCCACCTGACAAGAAAAAAAATATCATGAACCAAGACACAGATTGCAACTGATGCCATTAACTGCTACACAAATTAACAACACTACATTCCAAGGTTCCTATAACTTTAGTTAGAGCTCACTTCCTTGATTTCAGCGGAAGATTTAAGAGTCTTGAAATACATGGATATTGTGAAATTAAAATCTGGTGCATGATGTAAATCCACTGTGATAACTGTAACATTCTGTTTATCATCTGTCAAATTAGTTTGCTGGTTGGATGATGGAGTGCCAGCCTTGAGAATATATCACCCAGATTATATCAGAGCACGCAACTTTATTTTGCTCTTGCAGGCTAACAATTCAGAATTCTCATATGTGAAATTACATACCTATTCAGGAATATCTACGTTTTTTGTTTTTTTTTGTTTGTTTGTTTGTTTTTTTGTTTTTAAAAACTAGAACTGAAATAAAAGGTAAGCAGTTGATCATTCTATCACTTTTCAAAAACTAAACTTAGGAAAGTATGCCACTTTCTAGCTCGTAGGAGAAATTACTCAGGACATTTAAAGCCTACTTTCTATCACTTAACTCATCTCCTACACAGGCAGAAGGTAAATAAATCTAGAGGATTATACACAGGTAACTCAAAGAAAGCAGTTTTCATACTTCAGTGTTTGACTGAATATGCATCATTAGAAAGCGCTGAGAAATTTAGAAGACAAATGTACATACGCAGGTATCAGAGGGCATGCCATGAGGCTTAAGCTCTAAGAACAGAATAAGATATCTGGCTTTTTTCAAAAAAATTTTTTTTCTTTTCGTGTCTGACCAAGTAGCACTGTCACTTCATCACTTACATGAACATAAAGATCTTCCAAATCTATGAGATTATGCTGTAATAGGACAGCAGCAACTCTGTATAGGGAGGAAGGTGTCTCACCACTTGGATCCTAAGGACAAGAATGCAAATGAAGAATTAAGTGAAATTACTTGAAGGTCAGAGGTACATTAACACAGTTCTCCTTGCTATCATGTTATTTAAGTGATTCAACTCCAAAGGCACATTGCCACATTACCAGAATTTACAGCAATACACAATCAGAAATCTTCAGAAATGACAAGATTCAACTACATTCACACCTTATGGTGTTTGTATGCAATTCCTCACACTAAAAAAAAAAAAAAAAAAAAAATTAAATATTCTCTGAATAAGTGGTCAGGTATTGGAACAGGCTACCCTGGTAAACGATAATCACTGTCCCTGGAGGTGTTCAAGAAAAGCATGAATGTGGCATTTAGGGACATGATTTAGTGAGCGTGGTGGTGGTGGATTGACAGTCGGACTAGATGATCACAAAGGTATTTTTCAACCTCATTGATTCTATGACTTTCTCAAATATCCCGAATTCCCTTGCAAACATGCTCCTCGCCCCAAATGATGTCTTTTATTTTTATTAAGGTTTCTGTTTCATAAACAACAGTGCTTCTATAACTATGTAAGTTAAAATGAAAGGTGTCACAATCAAGACTGTTGATTTTCCAAGACAGTCAGATGAAAACATTCTGCTCTAAAATACATCAGAGAATTCCACTCAAGCCATGAAATTGTTGCTTTTAAATATGGAATTTTGCAACAGATTAATTACTATGTTAAAAAAAAAAAAGCAAAAATCTGTTATCACTGACTGAAGTTCATCACTGAGTAGAACCAATCACCAGAAACAGTAATTAAGAATGCAAATACATTACCTGATAGAATTTGAATTTGAACCCAAGGATATGGCATAGCGTTTGAGGTTCACACATGTACATGTAAGACTCTATCAGTGGTACAAAGAAATCATCGTACTCAGGCCTGCACTCATAAACTTCTAGGATAATATCCAAAACTCTGTTAGGATCAAGGTTAAAACATCCTAGGGGAAAAGAACAGAAAAGTTTACTATTGCTACTTTTCATTTATATTCTGTTATTAACCCCCACGTTTGTTCTTCAAGTTAAATCAAGCCTAAATTTGAACAGAAAAGAATTACCTACAGCAAAACAATCTAGATTACCTTTAACTATACTGACTATGTTAACTTGCACCTAAGATTGAATTAGGCAAAAAAAGTCAACAGGACTTTCAATTCAAATTACACAAGAACTATGAAATACCACCTTAAGGGAAACATTTTGATAAATACAAAGCAAATATCACTAACCCCACTGTGCTACCAGAAGGCACAGCCTTCTTCCTTTCTTCTTTTCCCCTGTGTTGGGGCACACTCATGCAGCTGCACAGATGAGCCAAGTGAACACAGTACATTATTTTACATTCCAAAAAAGTGGCAGCTAGATACTGACCCATCTAGCTGCGTTGTCACATGCTAGCAGTAATAGTGAATTGCTATAGGTGAATGGTTCATTTATTTGAAGGGAGAAGGAAAAAGAATAAGGACATAGATCATCCTATGCCAATGCTGAAAATTTATCTGTATTTCACCCAAACTCCAGGAGACACATCACAAAGTAAATTACTATTATTTATGGTAAAACAATCCATATTTAGACTACTTTCATCTTTGTCCCATGAGAAAATTTAATCCAGGCACATCCACTATGCAGATATCTAATTAAGCTTTTGGGGAATGAAAAACTGCTATCTCTACTGTATTAGGACCTAGTATGTTAGGAAAAGTGGCATTTTTATAGGAAGTCTATCTGCAATATCTGAAACTCCAGAAGACAAAAAAAGCCATCTTCTCTAGCTCTCTTCCAAAATGAGGAATATTACTAATGAGATTTGGCAGTCTCAAGCAAAACTCTATGAAAGTTGGCAAATTATAAAATACTAGCAAAGCTTTTGGACCATGAATGCAATATCACTATATAAAACAAGCAATAGTGCAAATAAATACATTACATAAAGGAAATCTAAAATTATAACAGGAAACGCCTATTAATCTATATTTCATGCTCCACAGTGCTATTATTACCACAAATCAGCTAAGAAATATGGGGGGGAAAAAAAAAAAAAAAAATCACAAACCAAATTACGCAAACTACACATAGGAATAATATTTGTTCCTTCATAAAGAACCACTTGTTCAACTTCTCCAAAATTAGAACATTCATGCACTGAATTTAGTAAAACAGCAAAAAAACCTGTTACTCTCTAATCCGCCTGCTGAAAGATGCCTGGTATATCCTCAGAAAGTATTACTTCTGAGTATCTGCTGAAATGAAGTCACA
The DNA here is from genome assembly GCA_002909625.1 of Bambusicola thoracicus. Taxonomy (NCBI): domain Eukaryota; kingdom Metazoa; phylum Chordata; class Aves; order Galliformes; family Phasianidae; genus Bambusicola; species Bambusicola thoracicus. Next base: position 51,239 of record PPHD01000185.1, on the reverse strand, counting down.
AAGTATGCTTGGGACCCTACTGAATATACGGTATTTATATTAATTGCAACCACACAACATCTGCAAAACTCCGTTCTGCCAAATAAATGGGAACTTCCAAATGTCATAATTCAGTCAAAGATGCCCTAACACTATGTGTTGTTAACACAACATGCCTGCATCTCATCATTTGATCGCCAGATGATCTCTAACAGCTGCCTAATGTCACCCTCCACTGTTTTAAGTCCATTTAAGAAAATCAATGACTCTATTCCTTCAATAAATCCCCTACCTATTAAAGATTTGATATTTTCAAGGATTAAATCACTAGTGATATTTCCAGACAGGTCTTGTCCCAGTTCTGCAATCAACTTTGCGTAACCTTCGTTCTCCTCTCGTAATAAATTGAATTTCTGTTGTTTGTAACTGCAAATAAAGAGAAATCAAACGTTATTAACACATTCATGGTGAAGTTTATTCATGATCTTATAAATATTAAATTTCCCATACAAATTGCTAATGTTGAATAAATACAGTGAATTTAAGTTTTTCCAGCTATTGGAAAACTTGGAGAATGCAGTCAAACAAAAGTGATTAAGGTTGCAAGCATTCTCCAATAAATCCAGTTCTCCTTTTATTTGAAATTAAGGTCATTTAAAAGCAAGATTATGTTTGTACTAACAATGAATCCTGTTCTTGCACCAATGCATAACTGCTTTAGAACCACTTAACACCTCAGCACTCTGTTCACTGGGACCTACTGTAGTTTTGAGTGTTCTGATACAGAAACTGAAACATTGGATGCAGGAAAAAAGCACATACACAAAAATATATACTATGTTGCTATGTTGCTAGGACTAGCATAACTGCATTTATGGAAACACCAAATGCCTATGCTTAACAGTTACAACAACAAAATTCACTAGTATTTTGCAAATTAACATTGTGACAAATAAAATGAAAGAAAGTATTTAATCTGCGCAAACAGAACCACTGTAGCAAAGAAAAGGTCACAGCAATAGGTCAAGTAAAAACAGCCTTCAGTTTTCACACTCTTGAGAAACAGAAGAGGGCTAATGAAGTTATATTAGCATCAGTTCCTAGAAGTGCAGCAAAACGTATTTCCTAAAAGAAAACTAAGTTATTTTATTAAAACAAACTTTCTGTTTTGAAAACATTGTTACCAAATCAAATACCACCGTCCTTTCTCACCCCACACTCAAAATAAATAAATAAATAGAAAAACATAAAAAAAAACAAACCCTTGTCCCACAACTTACAATAGTTTTGTCTTTATTTTAACAGATTTCTGGTTGAACTGTTGAGACTGCTTGATAAGTCCTAATGATTCCAGCGTTTCTGGATCTAAACGCTCCTTTAGGACAGTATCAGACACAAAACACTAAAAGAAAGCAAAAAAAACCACACATCAGATTTGTCAGGTATGAAGACCTAGACACATACACATCATATACCCTCATACTGATTTTTAAATAGTGCCTTTAGGACAAAAATTGGAAACAACCCAAATTGGAACTTCATAAGGGCAAATGTCACCTACACCTCCACCTTGAATAACAAGCTGTAGAGCTTAACTGCTGGTTACAAAGTATACACTGCTTAGCATCTAGGGATGTTATTACAAGAGACACATATCTGTAAAGCCCACTCTTCCATTATCCATAAGAAAAGCCTGTATTTCACACGACAATTTTTCTTACGAGTTAAGGTTATCAGACATCATTACGAATGCCACGTCAAACAACAAGAGTTGGTTGCATAAAGAAGTCCTACAAAATGAACTTCAGAAGCAAAGCTCCTATTTAACTGAGAAGGGAAAAAGTTAAGCTCTCTCTAAACTCCTTAAAAGAACTCAAGGGACAACTATACTGCATCATCATAATACAAGAGATAAAGGTTCTTAGAAAGCATTCAGTATTAGATTAACTGAAGTATCTGAAAAATGCAGACAGAGGAAAAGGTAACAACCACATCCTACTTAATTAGCTGGTCTAATTAAAAGATATGACTACCAGCCTTCTTCCAGTACTGCTCTTCCAACTGTTTTAAGCATTTTTAAAATTCTCATTGAGGAAAAAAGAAGAAAAAGGGAGGGGGAGAAGAAAGAATCCACCCATCATAACCACAGACCCTTAAAATTCTCTAAATCATCTTCTCAGAATTTGGCATATACTTTTACTAAAATAAATGATTTCTAAATGCAACTTACCAAGCAGGATAACACCAGCTGAGTAAAGCTATCCCTTTTAGTTTTTTCCTCTAAACAACTTGTTTCAATATCTAGAACAAAGAAAGATGAAAGTGGTGAAGTAAAAGAAATCATTACTTGTGAAAACTTGCCTGTCACGTTCAAAGAATTTAAATACTTTCTTCCTTTATTATTATTCTGATCAGTGCTAACGGCTACGCAAAGCAGAATAGCTTCTTTGTACCTTGCTAGTTTCCTGCTACCTTTTAGTTCACTTTGATGCCCACACAATATTTTGGCGACAAATCTCACACATCCACAAAACATGTGGAAAGGTAGAAGAGAAACCAGAGGAACACCATGATTACTTTCTTCTTCTCTTAGAACAAAGTTTATAGAAAGCATTAAGAATCAATAAGACTGAAAGAATAGAAATATAAATTGCTGAAGAAAACTGGGTGATCCTAGCCTTCATATCATAATGTTCCAGTCTCTTTTGTCTGGACTTCAGAGTAACTGCTGTTTATTGCCTAGTCTGCAGTCTTTTACTAGCTATAGTTCTGTATTTCAGTTCTTTCTTTCTTGTCAATGACTGGAAGCAATTCAGAAATTCATTCCTGTGAGGAGAGGCCATAAAACAACCACCAAAAAAGAATGCACATCAAGAACAGCTGAAAAAAAGGAGTGGAAAACTCAGTTAAATAAAAAAGGTCAGATGCTAAGGTATACACTATCATAAACACACAGAAAAATGAGACCCACAAAATGACAACAACAGAAATCTGAGAAAACAGAACTAAACAAACTGGAAAACAACGATGTAGCAGGGTTGAAGTTCTCTAACTCAGCTGAAAAGTAAAGGGTAACGGTATAGCACTGCATTATAAAAACCTAATTATTGCAAAGAAAAAATGATACAAGTAGACAGAGTAATATTATGAATGAAATAACCAAACTGTATCAATTATAAGTTGCCGAATTCAAGCTACATATTAAAAAGTAACCAAATATGCACAGGCAGGCTCAGCACTAGCTGAACCCCAACTCCTTCCTCTGTAGGATGAAGCCCACATCTGTAATCAACAGCCTGGCAACAGAATTTACTGAGAGTTGTCGAGAAGAACAAAGAGCCGTAGAGCAAGATGTTAAAGTATGATCTGAAGAAAGGATATTAAAGTTCTAACAACAATAAGAACAGCCTTGGATCAACAAAATGCAACACAAAAATCCAGAAGTTACTAAGAGAGTAAGAAGTACACATCTTTAAAATCTACTAAGTTAGCAAATGATTCCAGTCACCTTTAGGTTTCTGGGCAATTAGTACAAGCTTCATTTAACTAACAATGACAGTGGAGATAAAAATATTTACTGAACACATTCTGAGAACAGAAGATGGCACACCAGTAATGCAATTTATTTGAAATACTTATAACTACATTAAGCCACTGGTTGCGCTAACTGCATCCCGCGCTCTTACAAGCTAGCTCCTTTAACTACTCTTGGCAGAGCCATTTCTACTCCCGTTAGTAAGTAAAGATATCTAGAAACTGTAACAGAACAAAGCAGAATAAAAAGACACTAAGAACTTACAGATACAGAAATGCTGAAGAATGAACACAATTTGTAATTTTAAGCCATGCTTTGCAGATCAAGTGAGAAATCGTGCAGAAGTGAACAACTAAGCACACAAAGCACGGTTGCTTCAAATCTGTCACAGTGCCGAAAGGAAGTTTACAGCTTACCTAATATGCAGAATGCATCAGCTAAGATGGAAGGCATGTCCTCACGAAATTCCTAACAAGGAAAAAGAACACACATAGTGAATACAGAATTTACAACACGTACATTTTGAAAATCCTTACTCTACAGCACAAAAGAATATTTGATCAAAACATTCAAATTAATAATGCATTATTAAATGAAGTGGCTCATTCACCTGTATCTAAATAGTGTATAATTACTGAATGCAATGAAGATGTACCAACAGACCCAGTAAGAATATTTGGTAAACATCTGAAATAACCCCCTGACAGACAAATCTACATATTTGACATTTAAAATCTGAAAGGATCTTCTACCACTAATCAATTTCTCTCATTTCTATATGTGCATTGCAACCAATGTCTAGAAATAAGTTCTGTCTTTGCTTATGAGGCATGTGGGAGAAAGGAGGGGAAGAATACAGACACATACACATTAAGAAATCCTTCCC
>PPHD01000185.1:0-46819 GCA_002909625.1 Bambusicola thoracicus | reverse complement strand
ACCCCCCCCCCCAATCTACCCCAGTGATTCTCTCAGGCTGGAATACCAAACAAAAAATGTTCAGCCCTTACAAAAACTCACCATGATTTTCTTAAAGAACCACATACAATTTGCTGCATATACCTCTGTAATTACGCATGCCAACGAACAGTGATAATGAAATCTTAAATGCCCGAATTACAAGACTGTAAAATAATATTACATTAACGTAGGATCATTTGCTGCTAATAACAGTGCACAAACACACTTTCATATATATCATTCTGCACACATTACAACTGCAGAACTTATACCCCTACAGCCAATTAAGTATTTTCAGAAAACAGAAATGCTAACTAACAGTTGCCCTAAAGGAAGCATCCTACCTTCAAACAGCTTCCCACTTAATACCCAAGATGGGGTGACTAACTCACAGCATTAAACCTGGCATTAAACTGGCACTAATTCTGTATGTTTTTTTCTTAAGTTATATACGGGTAGTTAGTATTATCCCTATTACACGCCCGCATTTATCCAGGAATAACTAATTGGAAGAAAGAGCTCTTAGATATATTTGCCCATGTCAAAGTCTCAGTCTTAAATAGCAATTGCAGCAAGTTTTAAAGTAAGAGAGCTGCAGATAAGTGAGAGCTTATAATTATAAAAAAAAAAAAAGAACATATAAGAACATATCATGTAGTACAGAAGCTTCTCTAGAAAACCTGCTCTTCCATCCTACAATTTTCAGTACCCTTCCACAACAAAGATGCCACATGCAAAGGATTAGCGGTTAGTACTCTAGATTTAGGAGAGGATCTTTAAAATTATGAAGTTTTATTTATGTTATGCATACGCCTGTTCATGCATATGAAATGTACCTATTCCATACACCATATACATATCTCAATATATACAAAAAGAGTAGCATCAAACAGGAACACTGTTTCTAAGGTGATTATGGGACCTGGTCATCTCAACTGTAAAATGGTAAGTAAGCACACACTTATAGATAAAAAAAATGGTAGGTGGTATCACTGTCAGGCTGCATAAGCAATTAAACCTATATTCAGCATTTACAAAAAAACTTTTAGTCTTCACATAGCCTTAAATTACTTAATTTGTAATTTATGCTAACATGAATGTAACTACTCACCACAAAAGCCGGAAAAATAGAAACACTGACAGCCTATATATATTTCAAGTGATAGAAATGAAGAAAAAGGATTTGACAACTTTTTAGGTAAGAAAAAACTATCTTCCTGAATATCATCCATCTTAATTTTATTCAGTAAGTAAGCAGATAAACGCAAATATGAACTTACTATAATATCAGCAAGAACGCCAGATGCGTGTTCATGCTTTAAGTTTCCTCTAACAACATGAGATGAAAGCTCATACAAAGCCTGTTGGATATCTGTTGAAAGAAAAAAGATTATTGAAGCACATACTAGGTACCTCCTGGTCTACATTCTAAAGCCACGTGTACAATATTGCTGTAGGCTTCAGACACTTTACAAGTAAAGAGGTGCACAGCACTTCATAAGAGAGGGATTATTTTACTGATTCTGACAGACTAAAATTGAGCATCGATGTCTAAGACTTCACAAAAGCAATAAGTAGAAGACTATCTATTCTCATGAGTTTATGGAATAACAGTACAACAGGATGGAAAACTACAGTCGTGAGCATAACAACTTGAATCTTTGCTGTTGATTTAAAACAGACACCTTTAACTTATAATTCATATGAGTACTGTATTTTATTTCAGAACATTTTCTTATCTCATAGGACATATGCTTTCAAAAACTGTTCCTCTTTCAGAAAGTAAAAACTTGACTGGAGAAAAATGCCTCAGAAGGACTTCTAATTATTACAAAAGTCTGCCACAACTGAAGGAAACTATTTTATAACAGCTTACATTACATTGAAATATTAAACACAGGTACTACATTTGAGAAAAGTCTTGCAATGTGGCTGCAAAAACAGCTACGGTCAGCTTATAAAGAAGTGTTCATTAAAAAAAAAAACAAACGGCAGTGTTGCTCTATTTTTGATGTACAAAAAAGGTTAAAATTCCATGCTTCCAACTTGCAATTGCACCATGCAGTTTGCTCAACAAGTAGTACTTTCAATGAGCACTCCCATTGCAGAGCAAATCAAAACCTTTTCTTTAAATTTCAAAGATTTCCTGAAGTGAGAATTTAAAATTCCAGGTTTTTTTTTGTTTGTTTATTTTTCTTCATCTTTGAAAGAAAAATGAAAGCAGCTTACCTCTGAAACTGAGACTGTCATGGCTTTTGTCTTCACTGAGAGCGCGACACAGTTGCAAACTGTAGTAAAGGAAATATTACAGGTACTTTAAAAGAGTTGGATATTAGGAAATTAGCATTAGATAATCCACAAACGTTTCAGGGCTGTTGCCGTTCTGGCTACAGTAATTTTAACTCAAGGCAGTAAGTGCCTAACTACAGTTTGGTTTTCATACACACTAATTCAGGGAAGTAAAGAAAATAAAGAAAGAGCAATGAAATACAATGCTCCTAATTCAACAAATACAGAATAGGATCTTCACGCTTCAGTCACAGAAAAACTCTGACCGCTAATTTTTAAAACCAACACAAGCATGATTTCCTTACACACTGCTTTAGCAAGAAACAAACTGATTTTTATCTGTAAGTACATACTGTAACCACTGTGAGGATTCACTACAGGCTGCAAAGGCCTGACAGTAACCAAGAAAACATAACACAACGAAGTCACTCCTTAAACAAATCAGCCACACGTAAAAAGCACACTAAACACCATATGGACTGATCCACGAAATACAATTATAGTTCCCTGCATTATAAAATAAATGCTGCAATAGCAGGCTACATAACACTGAAGGCTTAGAGACAGACATGCAATCCTACCTTCCAAGGACTTTACTTTCCACTACTATTTTCACTCACACAGAATCACAGAATGGCCTGGGTTGGAAGGGACCTCAAGGATCATGGATCTCCAACCCCCCTGCCATGCAGGGCCACCAACCTCCCCATTCACTAGACCAGGTTGCCTCTCCAGGATGAGGACACAAAAACAGTTTCACCTTTACAAGCATCAGTATGGTGATCAGGTGGTGATTTACCTCCTTTATTACAGCCACTAAAGGATATCCTCTAATAACCTTCTTCACACTTGCAAACTTTCAGTCAAGTTTTCAATTTTTCCATTAGAACTTTCATTTGTAGAAACTGAAGACAGTATCAGAGTTACACTGTATTGCTACGTAAGATACTAAGTCTACAGTCTCCTACCTGACCAATTCTTTAACATTATCTAACAAGGCCAAGTATATACTACTGCTACAGAGTCTTATTATGGAAAAATAAATCATAAGGACGGATTTGGTAGCAAACCATCACTCCTCCTGTTTGTACCCCGCATAGATTATTACCTCTCCAGAAGGACTAAACAACTGTTCCAGCAATCAAAGGATAACATTAAGCAACTGTAAGGCATATGCACCCTTTAAAGACAACTGGAATACAGTTAGTTTTGTACATAAACAGGATATAATCATAAGAAACATGCAACCTGGGCAAAAAGCAATGCCATGGCAAAAACATCTCTAATGCTACTGAACAAAATGAAATACATTTCTAAATTACCAGAAAAGACAATGCAAAATAACAGACTATATTTTATTTTTCACAAGTGGTACTGGAAAATGCACTTCTTATTTTTGAAGTGAGGATGGGTTTTTTCAGCCGTTCTCAATGACAATATTCATTGAATTCAAGTCAGACCTAAAATTTTGATTCCTACTCATCCACACAGAAGGTGTGAATGAAGGAATCGTTTTTAAGCTCTGTAAACAAATAACGGTAAGGTGAAACCTCTGATTCTACAGAGCTATCAGCTTATCAAGAAGTCAGACACCAGAGTAAAGGGAATGGTAAGGAAGAACATGGCAGAAGCCCTCCCATCCAGTACCAAAGAGCCATAAGATTAGTTCATCTAGTCTTAGCTGAGTACAGAAGCTAAAAAAACATCAGCCCTTTCACAAGAATACAAACCATCAATATCTGTATGATTAACCAACCAAGAAAAAAAAAAAAAAAAACCACTACAATATTCTCCCACTTAAAGCCCAGAAAATGGAAACTTACCAGGTCCAGCTTTCAGTTAAGCAGTCCAAACATCAAAAGGTTAACGACTCTAACTTTAATCTGGTTCATTTCTGCAAGTTCAGGACGTGGAACTTCCCTATTCTACTACGTTCCACCTGAGTATAAGTTATGTAATAAATCTGAACTGCAGTTTAAGTATAGAATAAGCCAGGAAATAAACATTTAAAAGCAACAATGAAAAGAATCACTGCTGAAAAAAATATTTAAAAAGTTCTTTTGGATTAAGATGGGCTACATTTGTTTAAACAACAGCAGCTTCAAAGTTCTGTAGGTGTTCAACACAACAAGTCTGCATGACAGAGCCAGAAGTCAAACCTAAGCCTCCCAATTCACACACAACATCCTATATACACAATTACACTTGCACACACAGCATATGGCAGAAGTTATCATAAAGCACAGGTGTCTGCAAATATGGAGGTATATGCATAACTTAACCGATGCAGATAGCTCTTTTGTTGAAGTGAAACACAAACAATGGCATTTTGCAGTCAGGATGGACAAACTACAACTGAAGTCTGCTTTCTTGACTCTCGGCCCTCTAATTGCTACTCAACATTATGACACGCCTCATGCACATAAAATAACAAACACTGTGGGAGGGCCAGAAAGATCATGCCTCAAAATCTCAAGTTCACTGAACACTGAGCTTCTTCAATTTATCTTGGTTTCATGTATTGCATAAATGGCCATCCAAACACACTATTACAGTACTGCTTCTCCCTTGAAGGGTCTTCAGTCCATTTAATCCGTCACACACACACAAAAAAAAAACCACAAGCAAAAGCAATCCCATAAGCACTTGCCACTGCATGTGTTATCAATGTTCCTATATGCTCTACCCATACACCAGCATCTTGCTGCAGAAGGCACTATAGAAAAGAATACAATGTCAATACAAAAGGACAGTATTTGTATACACAAATAGGATTCTAGACTGATCGGCACAATAAGCCGACTCACACATGCCAACTCAATCTCTATACAGTATCTTGCAGTAGCAAAACAGACAGAATTTAAATGTGTATTTAGACCGAGAAGAATCTGAATAAAAAGACACCTGATGACCACTCCAGTTTTGGTAACTAAAAAAACCTCCAAACTAGCACACAATCTACATTCATGTATCCATACTAAATATTATTACACATAGCTGGGTTAATTAATCCACTGCAGAAGAGGAGGCTCAGGGGAGACCATATCGCTCTCTATAACTACCTGAAGGGAGGTTGTAGTGAGCTGGGGGTCGGCCTCTTCTCTCATGTGACTAGTGATAGGACTAGAGGGAATGGCTTTAAGCTGCGTCAGGGAAGGTTCAGGCTGGACATCAGGAAATACTACTTCTCTGAAAGGGTGGTCAGGCACTGGAATGGGCTGCCCAGAGAGGTGGTGGAGTCACCGACCCTGGAGGTGTTCAAGGAATGTTTGGACGTTGTGTTGAGGGACATGTTTTAATGAGAGCTATTGGTGATGTGTGGATGGTTGGACTTGGGTGATCCTGTGGGTCTTCTCCAACCCTGGTGACTCTATGATTCTAATTGAAATGAAAGAGCGCAACAGTTTCCAAGAAGTGTACTGTCTCTACTGCGTAGGCTCCAGAATGCCACCTTACCAATTCACTTGGGACATTCCAGGCCACATACAAAATCCTTATTTTTCAGGTTTTGGCCATTACTGCCAAGCTACGAGGACAAAGGGATCACATCAGTAAAAATAAAGTTCACTATTTTCCATAGGAGATCAAGGAAATATAGAAGATAGTCAGAAACTGATTTTACCACTTCATTTCCTTAGAAACAACTCTGTATTTCATTTTCTTTACAAGACAAGTGATTTTTTTCCTTTTTTTAAATAACAGAAGCTCCAAAAGACTACAGTCACGTTTTAAATACTGTACATCTTACAGTATAGGCAGACCACTACCATATTACTCAGGACTGTATAAGAAAACATAACAGCAATCACCGTTAGCATTCATTAGGAATTGCAGTGCAAGCCAAAACACTAAAGGCAAATCATTTACTTTTTTCAGTACACTGCCAAAACACTAACTCGGGCTGATCTAATCAGATCCTGAATAATATTCCAGTAAATAAATATTTCTACTTAACTTACATTTTGGGGTCTTTATTTTAGATAAGCAATTTGGTAGAACAAGAAGTATCACTACACCTACTTACCTTTTGCTTTAGCACTTAAAAATATGTTGTGCATTTCGGTTTGGAAAGAGATTATAATCGTTTTATTTTCATCCAGTTAGAAGAAATGAATGGGAGATAAGAAGTTCTGGAAAAAGGCTAAGTTAAATACTAAAAAGTTCCCCCCACAAAATGTGGTTTCTTATGATGTTCTCTAGGATAGTGGCTACAGATGCATTCTCTTGTGCCCAGAAAATAATTTCATGCATATTTCACATTCATAAAGCTGACAACTCTTATCCAGCTGTAATCACATTTCCTTTAAAACTGATGGCTTTTCTTGCAAGCTACTGTTAACATCGTGTCTGAAACAGTCTATTTCATTTGGCATTAAGGGCCACAGCACAGGAATTTCACTTATTTCACTTATTTTATTGCCCCCACAGGAGGTTCACATTTTCTTCACAGTCATGTTTAAGAAATATGGCTGCAGGAGAAAGGGAGAACCACAAAAGGTTTGTCCATGGCCTTCCCACAGCTCAAAATCTGAGAACTTTGTTGAAACGGTGCAACTGTCACTAACTGAACAACTATAATATTGCTGTCCTCAGACTCCATATAACCTCAGTAATCTTAACAAGGATATTACAAAGATCATCATCTTATTGGACAACAAAGGGCAAAAATGACTCAAGGACCACTACAGAAAAAAACTTGCAAGTGGATCCATTTTATTAGAGCTACTTGTGCACTTTCAAAAGTGATCAGTGTATGTTCATACATGTTATTCTTTACTGTTCATACAGAAGCTTAACCAAGTTCAATTAAAAAAAAGTCTCCTTATTTATTGCCTAAGGATTGTCCAGCTGTTGCTATAAAGTCAGTGCAAACCTCAGCATTATTTTGGGGCTCCTGAACACTTAAGTTTTTATTGTTGGAAATTCAGGAACTGAACAGACTTCCCTTGGCCTTGTATCACACACTCTGAAACATGTTAACTCCAGCACAACTCAAGCACAGCAGTGACACAGCTGTAAGAGGGCCCCTTCATTACAAAGCAGAGGGCCTGGTGAACAGAGTTTTGTGCAGAGAGCCTCTATGCTTATTCTCTACCCCACTAACTTTCTCCTCAAACACGCGGGCAATCATCACCCTAACTGGAGAATCTTTTAAAATACATAAAGGAAAGCAACAAAAAGAGCAAAAATACCAGAGTGTTTCCCATGAAGTGATCCCCCAAATACCTATATTTGAAACTTCGGGGGTTTTGTTTGTTTGTCTTTTTAAGTTATAACAAAGAGCTAAAGGAAATAGAAAAACTAAGACAAGATCGTTTAAGAACACACAGTAAATTGGGCATCCTTGTTGAAACTGATGCAGTAACAGAAGACTGACAACCTGGTGAATGACATGTGAGCAAATGGCCAGACGAGAAACTGCAATAGACAAACAGACAGGCAGCCCTGAAAAGCAAGCCCACAGCACATCTGGCTTGACGTGAGAAGCTGCATCCAAACCCCTTTTGGTGCTCAGAAGTTCCTCCCTAGGATAACTAGAAACGGCTGACCCTAACAAGCCTGAACTAAAGCGGCACAGCGCCAGGCACCCAGGAACGGCCATAACGTTCGAAACCGCGGCCGAGCCCTCCACCAAGGAGATCGGCACCGCGGAGCCAAGGAGACGAGAACGTTATGAGGCGCCCACAGCCGCGGCCCGTCCCAGAGCAGGAGGGGGCGCTCAGGGCCCGGAGCCAGCCGAGCTAGGCCCGGCTACCGGGGGAGCCCGGCGGCAGCGGCAGAGCAGGCCCAGCCGCGCGTAGCAGGCCCAGCCGGCCCCCGCCCGTGCGCGGCTTCGTCCCCCATCGCCGAGACGCGGCGCCGAGACGCGGCCCCGCGCTGCGTCCTCCCGCCCGCTCCCACCACCTCGCCCCCCGCCGGCCGCCCGCAGCCCCTCTCCCTCCCTCGGACCGGAGGCCCCGCGGCGCCCCGCCGCCTTCCCGCGCCGAGCCCCCGCACTCACAACTCGTTCCTGCCCCCTTTCTCCCAGTTCTTTATCCACTCTGCAGGGAGCATGGTCGCCATCTTCCCTGTGTGGCGCCGAGAAGCCCGGATGCGGGAGCGACGGGCGCAGGTCAGAGGGGACGCTGCAGCCCGCGCGGCACGACGGGACGGCCGTGCCGTGCCTTAGGAGACGGCGCCGCGCGGGGCAACAACGGCGCGTGCTCCGCAACGCCCCGCCCCGAGATACGTTAACGGCATTGTGGCGCACGCGCTGTTCCTCGGACCGCCCCTCGTGCTGACGTGGGCGTTGCAGATGCGGTGTCACAACCGTAAATTTCAAAACTCCCATTTTATTTTAGTGCTACAGTGCAGAGTGACAGCGACAAAACATTGTGTTTTGAAATACGGGCTTGCATAACGTCAGCGTGGTGCTGAAGCGTGCAGGTTGTTCGGCTGTGGAGGAGAGACAAACGCTTAGCGTTGCGTGTGGGCAGCTCACGTAGTGATGGCAGTGACTGATTAATAGCAGAGCCCATTTTTAAAGACAGTAAAAATGCAGTTGGGACCACTGCAGTACTTGGAAAAGCAGGGCACGCGGGTTTCAGCAGGTCTCGTGTCTGTGTGGTTGTCACCCAAGCGTTGACATAGTCCAGTCCAACATGGGAGCATGACGCCATTTTGAAAGGATGAGAGTTGTGTGCAGGTTTTGGTTCCCAAAGCTTCACGGTGTCAATGTCACTGAAAAGAGCTGTAGAAAATCTGTGCAAGTGTTGTATGGCAGCCATTCAATGGTGATTCAGTGAAAGAACATTTTGTTATAGTAAGGGTTGGGCTATTAATTAAGTAGCTTATTAAACACTTAAATAATTATGAAATTATCAGACCTGGAATTAAACTGCAGTCAATTATCAAGCAACTTTACCTAGCCAGCATCACTGTATCCATTATGCTGTCTATACGTTTAGTTTACTTAAGTGGAGCAATGACATTTTGATGAATGGCACAGCTGTCCCAGTAGATGTTATGCTTTATCTGTGGTGCCGATGTAATGGGATTCCTTTGAGTGCTTTGTAATGCACTCACAGTCTGTTTAGGGCCTATTCTGTGCTAGTTAGTGATGCTTGCTGAGACTTGCAGACAAGGCATGAGCAGAGTTTTCCTCTCAGGTAAAGGATTGCACAGTCAGGTCCTGATACATTAAATATTTTCTTATGTAGATACTCATTTGTAGCTCAGCATTATCCACAGCTTTCAAAACATTGCCTTTCTCAGTTCCAAATCACTTTTTTTTTTTTCAGTTTTTAATAAAGTGATTAAAATTAATAAAAAGTAATTTAAAACAATGCCAAAAAGCGTGGAATAATTTACTTCCTAGAGAATTTTCTTATAAATCCACATGAAATTAAGTATTTTCTTGGAAATTATAGTCAAGCAGAGGACCGTATTTCTCCAATTTCCTGCTTATCACGGCAAAAAGAGGTGGGAGGCATGTATAAATGTATAATTATGACTTGTGTTTTAGAGTCTAGGTTTGTTCTAGACTAAATCTGCTTTCCACTACTTCCATGAGCATTACTGAAACTACTGACTTTTTCCAGTTTAAGATGGATATAAGGAAAAAAAAAAAAGCCTGATACAAATCTTCATAAAGGATCTAAATAAACCTGTATCTCAGTTGGCTAAAATAGATTTTAGATATCTTTTAGAAATTCTTTTGCAGTTAATTTAGCTATTACATGCTTCCTATTATTATTTATAAATATGCATACGTTTATATCATCCATTTATAGTGTTACAACCTTTCCAATGATAGACTACTTCAGGCTGGGAGGGCCTTTAGGTAGCCACCTGCGCCGGGTACAAGCGGGTTGCTCAAGGCCTCATCTGACAGTTTTGAACTCTTCTAAGGAGGTGATTCTACAGCAAAGATTTTGAGCAGCAAAGAGATTTTTTCCTGAATCAAGTTGGAATTTCCTTTGCTGCAGCTTGTGTCTGTTCCCTCTTGTTTTGCAGTACTCTCTGAGAACAGCGTGGCTCCATAATAATTGTGTTGAACTAAAAGAAGCACTTTGTGAAGGTGTATAAGATTTGTTCTACACATGTATGTAACTCCTAAAACACAGACATTTGAACGGGTACACAACAGCCTCTAATGTTTATTCTTCATCCATTCACAAGGCTTTGTTGTGCTTGAAGAATTATCATGGGTATCCTAAGATTCCTATAAATGAATCAAAGACCTTTCTTAAAAGCAAGGATGTTTCTCTCATTTCAGAAATTCTTTGAGACTTCCATCTCAGTCAGGATGGATCTATTCACAGAGAATTTTCTTTTGGCATTTCGTTTCCTGCTGTTATTTTTATGAGCTTACATTTACCTGCCTAAATATTTGGATAAAAAGAAGTCTTAAAAAGAAAGAAGAATAAGGATGCCTGCAAAGCCACTGTGTGTCACACTGCAGTCTTGAGTCACCTACTGTCCCTTCTGCCTGAATAAAGAAGAAATCTGAACATTTTTTCCAACTTCATTAAAGAAGATGCCTCAGTTAGGCTCCATGGTAACAGCTGGATAGCAGTAGGTTGTTATTAAGCTTAACTGCAACTATAAGGCTTTCAAAGCTATGGTATATTATGCAGCAAATACACAGTTACAAGAAAATAAGTGTTAATTTAGTCTTATATATATATATACATTCTTGGTTTTCTAAATAAATACTACAAGTAAATGTGCAAAAGCAGAAGAAAGAAAATGTCTGAATGGTTCATTTCCTCTATAATAACCTTCTTTGTGATTTTGTGCAACAAGGCACAACTTTATTATCCTCTGTGAGGTACAAACAGCCAAAGGTTTTGCTCTTCTTGCACAGACATTTAAGAATAGCAATTTGGAATAAAACGTCCTTTAATATTGCTGTGGGGGTTTCTAAATCATATTCATGTAAGAATTAATTACATTCCTGAAATATGTATTTTTTTTTATTTATTTTTAATCAGTCACAGTTTGGTGGTTATTCCTGTTTTTCTGTGTTGTTTTTTCTTTTTCATGGTTTTTTTGTTTTGTTTTGTTTTTCATTTGTTAGTTGATTTTGGTTGTTGCAGTTTGATTGTTTGGTGTTTTTTTTTCCTGGGAACATTTCCCCAATTCTCACACAGAAGAAAAAGGGCACAAAGAAGGCGTGCTTCCACGTTTTCCAGATGATTTCCATTTGGTAAATGCTGTTTAGACAAGATTCCTAATAAACATTATCTAGTACAGCCTGTTTCTATTCAGCTGAGCAGCTGAAAAGAGAAACATTCTCACATAAGTGACTGCCAAATAGATCTTCTAACACTTAGGGTTTTTCATAGCTAGACTTAGTATCCATCAGCCATAGATTTAGGTTCAATTTCCTGACCACATCGGCCTGGAAGGTGTCTGGTCTGAGTTTTGAAGCAGTTTCATTCCACTTCTTAGCTTTTTGGTTCTGTGTATGTTCATGCATCTGCTGATAGAGTTTGGATAGCAGAAATACTTATTAAGCTCTCTTCCATACAACACCTGTGAAAAGGTGGCTTATTTTATTAAAAAATGATGCTGTTAATCTGGAGAGCACTTCATCATCTGACCTGAGATTGAGATTGTGTCTGACAGGAATTAGAACAGTTATTTACTGGAGAGTATTTCAAACCACCTTAGGGTGTCTGGAGGGTATTTTTCTTTCTCTGATCGGCATAAGTAAGCAAAAATAAAAGCACTGGTTCAGCAATGGAACTGAGAAATCTAGAAATATGGGGGAAAAAAGATTTTTTTTTTTTAATCAGCTTCACTAAATGATAAAATGTTAGCTGTGAAATAAAGATTGGTAAGGCAGTTCCTGCTGGGATTTCCCTGGAGGATGGGGACAAGCTGTTCTGGTGGGTGGTGCCCCCAGGGCCGTTGAAAACAGGGGTAATTCCTTCTTGCCTGCTTCAAAGGCACAAGGAAGAAATAGTAAGGCTTCGAGAAACATTTTGAAACACTTTGTCTTCTAGTTCATACACCTTCCTAGCAAGTGTTCCATCAAAGTCCATTATTAGAATCTCAGATATTAGTATTTAGAGTTTGAAAATATGGACAAAGTTAGGAGCTTTGCAAATTTTGTGAGCGGAGCAGTGACAGTATCACTGACAAGGCAGCTGAGAGGTTTGCAGCATAACCTGGGTCCACTGCTGCAGAAAGGTGGAGTACAGCTTGCAGAATAGGTACTCCTGACCTCACAGCTCATCTTCTGCTGGATTTCCTGATGGCTGGGTGTCCTGCAGGATGGCCGTACATCATTACACCTTTATGTAGCATACACCCCATAGAGCACTGTATTTGACTTTATGGTACTTTGCTGGCAAAACCCCTTGGGCATCTTCAGTACATCATCAGCCCTCAATCCTGCACATGAGAGGTCTGGTGCAGCAGCTCTGAGGCAGTGGCCGTGCTGGTGTCTGGGATGTGTTCAGAGAAGACTCCAGATGACTAGGGCATCTCTGGAGGGTCGATTGAGTGCTGCTGGAAGCTCAGGGAGCCAAAGTCTGCAAAACCAGCCTCTGCTTACCAATAGCTGCAGCCTGCAGGAGCTGATTGGTGTGGCTGCTACTGACGTTTGTGGGCCCTTACCCCTGGCACAGGTGAGTGGGTGGAAGTGGGAAGACTGTAGTTGCCTCACATTTGTTAATTGTGAGAGCTAAGAGTATTAGCATACTGAGAAAATATGAAGGTTTGAAGGTCAACCCTGCATTTGGTGAGTCAAACTCTTATCAACATGGTCCACGCACTCATTTACGTTGTGTACCCCAGATATCAGGAATGTTAAAATGGAAGAGTCTGTGCCTAAAGATAATCATGCAAGAGAAAACCTGAATTCCTAAGCTTGGGGCTTGCAGACTGTTAGACAGCCAGAGAAGATATTTCTGAAACTGTCAGTCCTGACTCTATTCTCAGTCCCAGATCAGAAAGCACTCTACATTGTTTCTCTGTCCTGTTGCTTCTTTTTCGCCTGGTATCTTGATTCTGAAGGGAGTCCAAAGGCAGTGTATTCTTCAATAAACTTGCCTTTGTTATGAGTAATCATCACAGATATTGCCTACATACACAGCAATATAAAGCATTCAAGGACTAAAAACAAGTTTACCCTTGTAAGATTTAGACAGCCATCTTGAGTTTGCCCCATTTACAAAAATTCTCAGACATCCTCAACGGGATGTGAGGCGAATGACCAGAGTGACCAACTAAAAGGGATATGTTTGTTTCCCACAGTATCCTTCTTCATGCCCACCTTCCTCTTTTCTCCCATTGGGACAGCCTGTGCTGAACACAGAGCAGGAGATAGGCAAGCACTGCCTTAAATGTGGCCTTGTTCAAGTTTACTGTATCACTAAATTTTAATGTATAGTACCTGTAAGCCAACGCTAATGTTGCAGCATGAAGGAGTTATGAGCAGAAAACCACGTGTGGCCATATGCCAAATGCTTGCTAAATCCCAGCTCCAGATGATTATTTATTGCATTAATCAGTTCAAACAGAGCTAAGATAAATCACTAGTTGCATGTTTACCATTTTCCTCTCCATTTGGCATTTATCTTTATTCATCTGCTCAGCGAATTGTGGAGGAAAGTAAATACTCCATGCTTCTTCCTGAGTTGACACTAGATACAAGTGAACTTGGAAGTAGTTTCAGCTAGCAGTATACCAAAACACCCAAATATGTTTTGTTTCATACTTTTCCATGGGACATCTATTATTGGATTAAGTACAACCTTTATTTCATGCTATAATTTTGCTGAGGATATTTTATCACTAATAGATTTGGGAATTATGGGAAACTGTATCCTGCCTAAGAACTTATACCTGAAATTGAAAAAGCTCATTATGTTTTTTCAACCTTTCCTATTTCTGTAGTATGATGATACCCCTAATTATTTCTAGCTTCCGTTTAGTCTTTTCTACTACCTTCACAATAATGTAACAGGAGTGATGTTTATCACATGCTGATGAAAAGAAATAAAGGACTGATGTAGATAAGAGTCACGCTTTTCTGGGAGAGAGAATCAGATATGATATTCTGTGGACCAAATAAAATGCAAGACTTCCATATTGCCTTCAAACAACTCCATCTCTTCCTCCAACAGCAATACAGCAAGAACATTGGATCAAAGAAAAAAACACAGATTTCAGGCATCTGTTCTTTATCAGTTATTCAATTTACTAGTGTAGTATTCATAAGAAAATGTTCCTGGTTAAGTCACTGTTGTTCTATCCTTTTTTGCATTTGATTTTCTTCCTCTGCTGCATCTCTGAAATGTCAGCTCTGCAGTGCACAGCTCTTCCCACTCCATTCATTAACCCAATAGTAACGGACCAATTAATGCTAGCATTTGAAGGTCATCACTGGGCTTCACAATTCCTATGTCAATAAGATTAGTAAGAAATAAGAAGTTACCTTAATTTCTTACAGAATGTATCAACAAAGGTGGATTCCCATATTAACTTCTGTGACTTGTGACCCATTATTGATTAAACAGTCCGTGTCAGTGAACTGTTTGCTGTCTAGTTTATATTTGTCTGACTCAAACTGCCTGAAGCATACTGAAATATGCAATATGTTTGTGTAAAAAAAAAAAAAGTCTCCAAGAGACATTTGGTATGATATGATTTTTCAGTTTTATATGATTTATTATGTTTTATAGATTCACAGAATAATTCAGGTTGGAGGGGATCTCAGGAGGTGATGTAATGCAGACTTCCACAGGGTCAGCCATGAGATCAGTTCAGGTTGCCCAGGACTGCACCTAGTCTGGTCATGAAACTCTCCAAGCTTGGAGACTGCTTGACTGTCCTCATGTCTGGAAAGGCCCTGTTTATTTCTGCTTATGTACATTGTACTTACGGATCCACCAGGCACCCCTGTGAAGAGCTTGCCTCTATCCCCTTGGTAGCCTCTTTGGAAGTGCTGGAAGGCTGCTGTTAGTACTTCCAAAGCTGTATCTTCAACAGGATGAACAAGTCTTTCCTGTTCCCTCGGCCACACTTCACCATCATAGTGGTCGAGGAGTGCTGACCTCACCCCAGCTAAACGTTTTTCTTGTTCTGGGCTCCCTGGTAGTGAACGCAGCATTCTAAATGTGGTGTAGTGAATGCTGAGTGGGGAGGAATAATGACTCCTTCCTGTGTTCCTGTTCATACCATCCTCAATGCTTTTCAATGTAACGGACTTGTTTCTTCTCTTATTCATAGTATAAATTACACGAGCTGAAATAAATACATTACAGTATGCCATGCAGGGACACAGTATTATGGAAACCACGTTGCATCTATTCACGCTTATACTTCCACGTAGTAAGATCATTTTTCTTACTGAATGAAGTACATTAATCAGATTGACATAGGTATTACTTTATCTCACTAAACATTTCATCTTTGTAAAACTTCAGTTCATTTTTTTTTTCAGTTTATCTGGGAATAAGATTCAGGGATACGACGAAGACACTCAAACCAATGGAATTGCTTTGTGATCAGTTAAGATTTGTAGGCAGTGGCTTCAGGTCCTTCCATGCAAATACAGGTCCTTCCAAAGCAAATAAAAAGCACAGAGAAGCTATCTCTGTTTGAAGTCAGCAAATCAAAGTCTGTTGTTTTGTTTTGCTTATAAATACAGACTACTCAACCAACTCTATCAAGTTTGGTTCATTTTAAAGGAAAGAATGAATACAGCAAGCAGGAATATTTGTCTACATCTAGTTCAACTTGACAAAGATATTGCCTGTGATTTTCTGCTCAAAGTTTAATTACTGTCTTTGGCTCAATTACCAGAACTCCGCCTACAGTGAAAGGTACTTCAAAGTAATACAATTAATTTTAATGTTGAGTCACCAAAGATGTTGTTAGCTTTGGCTTACAACTTACTGATTCAGAATTTTATTTTAAACTGAACTTTAAGTTGGTTGAACAGAAGAACAAGAACTAGCTTGAAGGTAAAACATTTTATAAGCATTACTCTTCTTATTGCCATCATTTTTCTTTTCTGTTTTCCAATATTCTGGTTGCTCTGTGTATTGGGATTGGAAGTTTTGGGTTCTGTTTGATCAAAATGTTTGACTTAGACATCAAAACCCAGAAGTGGGTCGCTGTAAAAACACCTTGTGATATTTAAAAATAATCTGCCTCATTTGGAAAAGTATCAAAACCTCAACAAAGCAGTGACATTTGTGAAAATCACTGCTAATGAATGTATTAATAATGTGGGGTGATGAGGATTTATAAGATTAAATATTCACATTCGTACAGCACTGTTAGGGTGCTAACCTCCCACTGTGTCATAGTATGTCTGAGATCTTTAAATAAACAACTATGCTTTGCTATGATGTGAACTGAATTTGGATTGATGGGAATCTCTACTACTGAAATACAGCTATTTCTCAGACATTGTAATCAGTACAATTATCATCTTGGATTTTTTAGTCAAATTCTTTCTAGCATGCACAAATATTGACTTTGATACTCAACCCTTTTGATTATTTTCTCTTCAGTTAATAGGGAATACAAAGAGAGAGCAAGAAAGAGAAATGGCATGTGTATATGGAACAGACAGCAATTCAGACTGTTAGAAAGGTGTGTTTTAGTATTTCAGCCAGCTGTGTCTAAAGCAAATTGTTTCCACAGAACATTTATTGAGGCCATCTCTGTTTATAGCAAAGAACATCACTTTAATTCTTAAATAATATTTCTGTAGTGCGTTCCAGAATGATGACCTGCGTTTTCAGTACAGTCAGTTTTCTCATTTAGAAATTACTTTGTTTTTACTCTGTGCAAATACACTGAAGATTTCAGATCAGGAGAAGTGCCAACCGGCTGAGATGTCAGCCCACACATTGCTAACTCGGGACTGGAAAAACTCGTTGTTCTCACAAGAGCGAGGGCCGCAGTGACCTCACCAGATGCCTGAAGTATAGAAACAGCTCTGCCGATACCATTACTTTTCAGAGCCACTGTAAAAGGTTTTGTTATTTTTGCAGAAGTTCTGCGATGTTAGAACTACAGGACTTCAGTTAGATTGTAAGGCATGAGAGCACCCAATTTTCTATGTATTGAAAAAAGAAAGGTTAATGGGCTATTTTAATATTGCAGAAGAATCGTCTTAGTCTTGAAAATGGCTACAGCTACTGAAGAGACTAACCTGAGGTTTCTGTATGAACTAGCATATTTGAGTACAGATACATGAAATATAATGAGTTTAATAGCTGGTGAGAAGAGAATCTACAGGGGGGAAAAAAGGCAAGTTCCTAGCCAAGTTAGCAAGCAGTGCTGCTGGCACCTCTCATCTTCAGAGGGTACCTCAGAGAGCAGCAGCCGGCAGATGAGTTCTTAGGGCCTTTGTGCAGCCCGTGTAGGAAACATCACGGATTCCAGAGGGAATAACCACCCCCTCACACCACCTTTCAGCGGCCCTCGAGCACCACGCCTGGCCTGTACCTAGCGGGAAGTGCTGACACCCGTCCTGCGGGCTGGCGAGCGGGTGGGGGGCTCTTCGGCCGCCCCACTCCCGTGCCTTTCACCGGCACAGCCCGCGAGAAGCGGGCGGGACGGCCGGCAGCCGCTGAGGGCTGAGGCGCTGCCCTCCCGCCGCCACTGGGTGCCGCCCTCTGACAGCGGGCGCCGCGCTGCCACGCTCCCCCAGCCCGCCGGGGAGCGCTGCTGCCGAGCGGTGCGGAGCCAGGAGGCTGTCGGGAGCCGCCATTTTCTCAGCGTGCGCCGCAGGAGCGCTTCCCGCAGCCAAGGCTGGTGAGGAGGGTACGCGACGCGGTGAGTTGTCAGGCGGTCGCGGCGTACCCGGAGCGGTGGGCGGGCTCCCCGCGCGGGGTAGGAGCGCTCCTTTTCACCTCTGGCGCTGCTCGGGGCCCTCCCGCCCGATGCGCCGAGGGTCGCGGAGCGGCCGCCGCGCCGGGAGGCGTTGCCACGGGAACGGGCGCGCCCCCTCCGCCGTGCGCGCGGGGCCGAGCCGGGAGGCCTCCCTGCGCCTGCCTCCCTGCCGTGCTGCCGGCAGCCCCCAGCTTCGCTGAGGCTCCAAAACAGCCGTGCTGTGTGGATCTGGGTGCTCGCTGAGGTGTCTCAGGGCTGTACCGTTGCAGAGGTGTTCGCTGTGGGAAGCCCTGGCTTTGTGATATCCGCCGAACCACGGAGTCACGGAACGTCTGCTGCCCGGGGTTGTGCTCTCACGTGTAGGAGAGCGCCTGTGTGTGAATGGAGCAGAGATGTACGGCTCTTCCTCGTGAGCCGCTGCCCGCACTGGAGCTGTGCTTTGGGTTACGTTGTGGATGACGAGGTGGTGTTCCACCAGCGAGATCCCACGCTGCGCTCTTTTCTTCACTTACACAAAAAGAAAAAACGTTTTGCTGATGGACGCTTGTCTGCTGCCTAGTGGTTATTTTGAACTTTGTCTCCTCTGCTTTGTTTTTCTTCCTTTCTTGCTTTGAAGAATACTCTTTCTGGTCTTTCAGTAAAAATGTAGTTCTATTTAGGTTTTCTCTTTAACATTCAGTGTAGTTCTGTCTCTGTACTACTGCCAACCTGATCCTCCTGTCGTACTGCTAGGTTCCATATCAGTGGATGTAAGAGCTGTTTTTGGTCTCGATAATTGCAGTGCTTTTTAACTGTATTATCAGTTTGCATTTACTGAAAGCTACATTTGTTCTTGAAGCTACTTTCATTTATTTTTGCAGATCTGCTTTGTCTCGTCATTCCTGTTATCTCGTGCTGCGATTTTAGTACTTCGCATAGCTAGCTGGAAGGATTTTCTTTCTTAAATGAACAACCAGAAACTCTTAAGGCCTTATACTAGGCCAATTTGGAGGGAAAAGCAACAAACCAAAGGAAAAAAAAAAGCCTTATTATCTAGATAAAATGTCAAATCCTTTCTTAACTAATAGCTTGATGCAGTTAAGTAAGGTACGCATTAACTTAGCTACTCAGTCTCTTGAAATAACTGCATAAGACAAACTCACTCTAAGAAAGCAAGTTTTTCTGTGGAGAGTTTCTTGAATAAGTCTTTATTTGGGTCTTTTTTTTTCATTTCCTTAAGTGCTTCTTTTTGTTGTCTTGTAGTTTTATTGAGGGCCCTGTAGAGAACACACATGTACTTCTGTCCTTCAGAAGATGGACACCCACGCCATTGGCCAAGAAGGGCAAAGGAATGAGTTAGTGATAGCTCTGTACTTCCTCTGACCTTGCTCCTTGTAACCAGCAGCAAAAGTGAAAGAACTCTGACGTGGGTGTGGTACTGTTATTTTTTTGTCTGCTTCGAGTGATATGAGGCAGACTTGCTTCTGTTATCAGAACAGTTAGAAAATGTGTGTTCCTATCAAAGCTTTTGAAATACGAAGGTGGATTTTGTTGCAGGCTTCTGTGTGCTCCTGATAGTGATGATGCACCTGTTACTGTACTGCCAGGCTGGGCAAGACAGCCGAAGGGAGTTGAACGGTTGCAGAATATCCAGTTCGTAAGTTGATGAAGAACTCCCTGTGAAGCAAAAGATTTTTATTTATTTATTTATTTTTGCCTAAAGATTGGTGGAAGACAGATGAAACTAATGTCACTTTTGGTTAATCTGCTGCTGACCTTGGTTGGTGGCAGGGTATTAATTTCTTCGGGGAAAGCCATTGTAAATACCCTTTGCATTCTTCTTATTTTCTATCGGGAGTTAATTGGTGTAGTCTCTTGCAGCTTCTTATTTTCCATAGCAAGAGGTCTGTCATGAGGAATTCTATTCAAAAGGCTCTGAACACAACTATTAAAAGTCAGGCTCCAGAAATAGATTTCTGAACCTAAGGGGAAGAAAACTGCAGTAGTGTGCAGGAAGGCTGAAGGTACGTGAAAGTGGAAGAAGGCGTGTTGCACAGCCTGCATTGGGTTGTCCTTCACGACTAGGAATGCTAGTAATTTAATTAGTGATGCTTCATAACAGCTCAGACGATATCAAAAAATGTTTCATTTTTTGCCTTTTCTATCCTTAGTCGGTTATTAAGTGGATACCAGCAATAAGATGTTTGATCCCCTCATATGTTGCTGTGTCTTTGAGTAGGCAAAGAAGGGACAGAAGTTGATTTCACGAGGGGAGATTCTGCACATCCAATTTTAGGAGCATTTCCTTTTTTAGAAATGGAAGTTGTAATACTGTGTGCACAAATGAGAATTGTTACCAGAGAACCGGTGTGCTTTCTGTGTTAATTTTGGACTTGACGACTATCCAAAATCTTCTTTACTCGAGTGCAGGTTCTATTTTAAAGCTTGCTTAGCGGAATCTTATTGGAATTGAGAAGCCATTCTCAGTGAACAATGTCAGTTATGTAATATAAAACATAAAATGAAGCTGCACGGGTCTTGAAGTTCACTGTCCTTTCCCTTCTGTGTCCCAAACGGTTTCTTATTAAACAGAAAGGCAAGCTGAGTGCTTTCAACAGGTGCAACTTTCATATTTCACTTTTGGTACTGTGTTAGAATTAGTCCTCAAGTCATCCCAACTTGCTAACAAACTTCAAATTAAAGTATAGAGGATAATTCAAGAGATTCCAAGCACACCAACTTGTGTGTGTATGACTTCAGCCATCAATGAATGACAAAGCATTCATGCTAGTGATACCGGAAAGTGCTGTGGTGCCATACCCATGGGCTGCCGTTTGGCACAGATGAGCTTGCTGTGCAAACAGCCCTGCTGGTCGGAGGTCACGGGCTCCCTGTGCTGCCCTGCTGCTGCACCTTCTTCCTTTATAATCCCAAGGATTCTGTTTTCTGTGGCATTAATCACTTTACTGTAGCTGAAGTCCAGTCTTGTTATGTCCTCTTGAGGAGAGATGATCTCTTGTTCTGTCTTATCCCTCAATGATAGGCATAAATGGTTTCTAGCTGAACAGTAAAAGCATGTGATGCTGCAAGCTGGGGCACAGCTCACAGTTGAGAAGAGGGGCGTACCCAAGGTCACTGCAGGTTTTGCCAGCTATTTTTTATCGTTGCTCATTTAGTTAATATATTCCCACTGGCTGGCTTTTTTTTCCTTCCCTAACCAAGAAGAGCAGTAACCCAGTTGTATTCCTGCAGCGCTACGCTTTGTAATCACTGATTGATACTTTTTTTTTTCCTGTTTTTAACTCAGTTGCTTAGGAGTTGACACCTAATGTCCCATTTTAAGAGGGTTGGAACTGTGTAGCTTGCTTCTTTGTTTACTGGAGTTGCTTTGTTTTAGCTTGGGTACATGTATCTGTTTCTGTCAGAGCTGTTAGGGTATGTGTTGTGTAAAGGACTGCAGCTTGTGTAACTCAACTTGGAGGCAACCGATGGTCATCCTATTAAGTTGTCTTAGTTTTAAAAGCAAACAAACCAGTCCCCTGAAGTACTGCTAGGCTTTCATGGATGAAAGTGTTTCAATTTGGGGTAGTGTATTAAACAGAGATTCTAAGCTCTTCACTATCTAAACCAATGGCTCTGGAAGTTCAAATTTTCTTACGTGGATCTTGAAGTTAAATCTAATTCCCATTAATAATACAGAAGTGAATGAGCTAATAGTTCTAAAGTTAAATCATGAAAATGATATGGAATGCAAATTTTGTATCACTTATACTTCTAAAACATATTTTTTCCCAAGATTATCTATTTTTATATTCTATATATGTTTTTGTTCTTCCCTCTATGTAATTGTTTTGTTGAGCTACAGAGTTAGAAATGTGTAAGAGGCCTTTTATAGGAGGGAGACCAGTAGAATATTTAAGAACATTCAGTTATTGGTAGGGGATGTGGAAACAGGATGGAAAAAACTGATAGGCCAATTTTCCGTAATGTGCAAAAAACAAACAAATCCACTAATAGTAAATTGATCATTTCCATATGGTTTGTCTGGAAAGAATACTTACAGAATCTCCTTAAGGTTAAATGGTACAATTCCAAGTGATCTGTAATTAAAAAATGGTAGCTAAATCATAGACAGTTTTCTGTATGGCTCCAAGAGCACAGTGCCTTTCTTGAACAATATCTCCTTATATTTCCATTTATGCTACGTATAAAGCAGTCACCCTACTAGAACTGCCAGAGAAATGTGAGACTGTCAGGATTGCTTTTTCCTTTTCTTGTGTTTTGTTTTGTGGGGGGGGGTTATATGAAGTCGTGTGCTCTTGGAGTTACTTCTCTGCCTTTTCCTTTAGTCTCTCTTTCCATCTCGTTCTCAGTATGCTTGAAGTTTGGATTTGGTGGGAAGTTTTTGACTGTTTCCCCCCTTCCTCCCCCCGCCCCCATCCTTCTCCTCCTCTACCTTATTTTTAGGTACTGTCATCTGTAGGCAATTCATTTCAGCGGCAGCAACTGTCAGATCTGAACTTCTGCTTTGGATAGGTTTTCTTGTGTCCAAAGTGAAAAGGCCAACCTCTCTCTTGCACTTTACTGTGTATGAAGCGCTCGCAAGGAGCTTCGTTCCTTCCTTTTCCCCAGTGGGAGCCTAACTAGGGCTGGACTGAAAACCCTTTATATTACCTGATGTACTTGGGTAAGATTTGGTGCCAAAGCAAAGGGTGTTGTATAGGTACCTTCCCTCTTAAAACAAACAGACAAACCTCTCCAAGCAAAATGGATTTTTAAATGGCTACTGATATGTAGATATGAATGTGCTAAAATTTGTAAATACTTTTAAGCTTCCTTCCTTATTCATCTTTGTAAGTACAGTTCAGTGCGTAGCACGCTCCTTCTTTGATCGAATTGCAGCTGAGCAGGCACAAAGTGAAATGCAGCAAAGTGACATATGCGTGGTCTGCGGTATGTGTGATCAGCTGGTACGGCATGTCCTGTTTGGTATTTACTTGGTGCACTGCTCTCACATTTCAGAATTGGGTCGACAATAAACACTACCATTGCTCTCATAGTGAGCGTGTCAAGCAGTACACGTTCCGTGTTGAATGCATGCTGTGGCCAGGAACACAAGGCTGTGCCACTGTCCGTCTGGTTTGAAGGTTACTGCCATGCTTGCCATTTGGAAAGAGACAAGAATTATAAATAACTCCTTCTAATGTCAGTCTGCTTTAGGGTTGAGGATGGAAATAATAATGTGTGATAACATTCTTGAGAGAGAAAAGCATGTTGGTTGTTTTTCCTTTGGAGCATTCCAGTCCGAGGTTATGTGATGGTGTCATATTTTTGCATAAAATCATGATTTGCACAAAACTTGACTGTAGACTGTCTGAACGGATAC
This sequence comes from Bambusicola thoracicus, assembly GCA_002909625.1. Taxonomy (NCBI): domain Eukaryota; kingdom Metazoa; phylum Chordata; class Aves; order Galliformes; family Phasianidae; genus Bambusicola; species Bambusicola thoracicus. The sequence goes on along the minus strand of PPHD01000185.1, from coordinate 23,298 downwards.
TTTAGCCTGAAAGTGGGAGGTGTCTTGTGGCAAATAACCTACAGGTATTTAAAAATAGAATTGAACTTGGCTTAGCTTCTGGAGGTCTTTCAGGTTAAAAGGGGCTTTGTTTACTCACTTCATATATAAGGAGATATTCAGTGCTTCAATAATAGTAATAATCTATCTCCTGGCTTTCTAAGTGAAGACTTAGTTTAATCACAGTAGAAGATCCAGAAATTTTAATTAAATCTATGTGGAAAGGGTTAAGTAAATTCTTCTCTAAACTGGGGCCTGCTGTTGGCATGTATCACTAAGTGTTATGTACTGTGTGAGTTGGCTACGTGTTATTACTTTATGTTTCTGAGTCATAAACTGAATTGTTTTCTTCTGCAGTTAAATAATATTTTGGAGTTCTGTTACTTTGCAAGATACTTCTTTTCATCATTATCCTGTGTAATATGTAGTGCCTATAATATTTCATAACATAGCTGATGTTTCAGTTTAGTCTTCCATTCTTTCCCTCTCTGTGTCTTTGCCCAAGTGTTCCCTTCTCAGTTCCTCAGTGTCCTTGCAGCACACAGCTTCCCAGCAAACACCCAGAGGATCAGCAGTGTGAGTGGAATAAATAATACAAACTGATGTATATGGTAGTTTGTCTCATGCTGTTACTTCTGCAAGGAGAGTCTGTCACATAGGAGATGTGCCACCCATGGGATATTTTGAGTTCTACAGCCTTTATTTTTAAAGGTGAGAAGTTATTTCAGTAGAAGAGGGGGAAAAAAAGCATGATTAAGCTTGATACGCTTACAAACATTCTGAAAACAAAACTTTCCTTAAAATAAGTTCTTTAAAAAAAAAAAAAATTACTTGTCACCAAAACCTTTAGAAGAGAGGGGGCTGGGCAGTGGTTCAGTGAAAGGACACCAGAGAAGCAGCAGGGCACGGGTTGGCACAGACAGCAGGAGGATGACTTGCGGGGCAGCCCTGGCAGAGGGCACTGCAGATTCTGAGCCCTACTCAGGATACAATATGAGTTCAAGTTGCTTTGACGAAATACCTTATTTACAACATGAAAAATAATGACTTACTGTAAGCAGCGCATAAAGAAGTTCACCTAATGCACATTAGTATTTATTCTTTTCACAATTAACACCGTTGTGCTGAACTTTTTTTTTTTAAGAGTTGAAAACTTTCAATATTGAGTTGCAATAACGCAATATGAACCGTTGTTAAAGTGGTGCTTACAAAGTCCAGCTTACAAGTACGTAACTTACAGGAAATGGAGTCATGATTATTCTCTCAGTTGTTTTTTAACTTCATATATCGTGCTCATTGTTATAGTGAGTGGTCACCCATCTGACGTGAAACAAAAAGGTACAAACCAAGGGAAGTCTTTGTGTCTCCAGCAAATCCCTTTGGCCCATCAAACTGGGGCCTTGCTCCGTCTCCTCCCCTCTTGCCAAAGTTCAGAGGGCGGATAGCAGAAGGACTGAGTAGGTTGTCTCTGATTGCCTCAGCTGCTTTGTTTGCAACAGATCAAAAAGGGACGTAGAAGCTCTGTTCTGGTTTGAAAGTACATAGAAAACAGATTTACTATGTAAAAACTCTTATCCTGTAAGGGTTGTGATTTTTGTCATTATTTCTGAACCTGTTTTTATGTAAGTGAAAGTAAAAATGTGCTGCTGTTCGTACTTTGAGAGCACATGCATTTGTTCCAGTTTTTTTTGAGATACTTGCTGAAAAGGAACCTCTGAACTTTAAAGGATATGAAGTAGGCTTTGTTTGCCACCTTCTGGGAAGTCTTTTGGTGTGCAGATGAGAAAAAGAGTATGCAGCTAAGGCTATGTGAGTAATACAAATTATTGTATGAGTGAGGCGTAGTAATGATGATTCCAATTGCATAATATCATTTGGTCTCTTTATAGGAAGAACCCTGGAGGATTTAAAAGGAAGATTTTAAACAGAGAATAAATATGAACCCTTAAACCTGGATGATAATAATTAAAAAGTTTTTTTTTTTTAATGTATATATACATACCTACAGCTTTCATGTTACTATATGTAATCACTGAGTGTTGCCCTTCGAAAGTCAAAGCAGGCGTACAATTCAGATTTGTAGGTCAGTCAATATAATTTGCTATTTTTGAATTTGTTGAGCTAAAACTGTACTGCAACGTTATTTCAGATGTTATTACATTACTTACAAACTGACTTACAGAAATGATGGAAGTTGGTGCTCAAAGCTAGCCTTGTGCCCACAGCTGTGTGCAGCAAGCGTGCTGTTTCTGATGGGTTTTCTCAACCTGCCTGCTGGCTTGTTAGCTTTGTCACTGTGGCAAAGCATGCCATGATCTTGCAAAGCATCCTAATTTTCCCCACCTCATTCTGAAATGTAAAATAAACTCCTGCTCTTTCTGTAGAGGCTGAATCTGGTATTGTTCAAGCAAATAGAACAATTCAATAATTGTAATATCTGCACTGACCTTGTAGAAAATAAAATCAATATTAACACAGCTGTTGAAGAAGGACTGAGAACAAAGCTCAGAGCCAGCTGAAAGCCTACTGGTTTCAGGTGTTTTCAGTGTTACACTATTTGAATTTTTTTCTCTTTCTTTTTTAACTCAGAGAAATGCTTCTCATTGAGCGAATGGAGCTGTCATAAAGGGTTGGATTTGGGTGTGTGCATGCTTGCTGTAGCACTGTGCTGAAACCTTCGATGACGATAACTGCTGGCAATGCGGAGGGTGTCTGTCAAGTTGTGCGAGGCACGTGTAATAACTAATTGAACGTTTCTCGTTTGCTTTATATATTTTACTGGTATAAAACACATTCCTGACTGGCACAGGCAGCAGAAGGTTGTAGTGGCAACCTGGGTGAGAGGGGCTGCTGGCTCAAACTCATTCCAGACAGCTGAGGAGCTGTTTTAAACACCAGGGGAAGCCAGGTGCACCAAAGCTTTACTCTCAGGCACCAGAATGTCACTCAGCTGAAGAAGCACAGCACCCTTTCTTGAACTTGGCACCCAAACAGTGGATGTGTGCTCCTGGGGAAGGGGTCTTCTACGTCAAGAGGGATATGTGTACCCATAAGGTGGGGGGCTGTGGCCTGCAGGCAACCTGCACCAAGACAGGAATCCCGTATTTTGAAACACTGACCTATCCCTTATTTTGAAACGCTGACCTGTCCTATTGCTTTTCATTAGTGATGTCCTACCCACAACAAGTTGGGTAGGTGCTTACTTGAAGCATTTTTGTCACAACAGTTTTGCAAGAGGAACTACTTAGGGGATATGAGGATCTCCAGTGAAAATTGCCAGGGTTCATTGCTAGTTTTGCTTTGGGGCTCTCCTGAACGCTCTCAGTGCTCTGAAATGACTGTTGGCTTAGTAGCTCTAGGGAGAAATGTCCTTTGACCACGGACTGTGACTTGGCATGCCCTGTATTTATCTGCATGGTACAGCTAAAAAAGGAATCAACCTTCAGTTGGAGGGCTTATTGGAAAGATTATTGCTAGGAATATTTGGGGGATTTTTAGAAGAAATGTGGTACTATTTTGTCCAGACTGCGTGTTGTTTTTGTTGTAGGATAAGGAGAGGATTTTTCACTTGCGTAGTTCTGTGGATGTAGCTTTCCAAAGTACTGCTTTTGTGAGGCAGTAAAAATTGTTAGCATGTACTCAGCCAGGAACTAAAACTGTAGTTTGTTTGCAGGCTGTGCAATAAGTCCTGTACATGTTTATGGGAATAAAAATAAGGATAGATGAAAGGTATCTGTTGGATTTGACATTGCTGATTGTAAAGCTAAGTGTGCATTTTCAGGATTAGCATCTGGCTTTGTAACGTTACAGTTAAAATATGGGAAACTTCTGTGATTTTATTTTTTTTCTAAATGTTTTGTGGGTTTCACATTGTGTAGGGCGAGAGGCCACAACTCTTGAAGTCTGCATCTGCCTTTGAGCTGAAAAGGGTTGCTCTGTCTGGCTCTGTTCTGCTCAGCACCTGGGCAGCGCTTTTTGAGTTGGTGGGAGAACGGCGAATGTAGCTGTGGAGGATCTACCACTTCCTTCAACTAAAGGTCGTTACAGACAAAAGCAGCCAGATTAATCTCGTTCCTGAGTCTGTCACTACAGTTGGTAGGCCATTTCGGAGTCCTCTCCAGAGGAACTGGGATATTTCTCTGCTGAAGATTAAACTATTTGGCAGCGTATTCTAGGAAATAGTTCTAATTTGTAATGCTTGCCTGTTCCTCAATTAATTTCTTTTTTTGTTTTTATTTTTTTCCTGAGGAGTGTAGTTTTGTTCTATGGAGTGTGGTAGTTATGGGTGGTTTGTTTCTGAAGTCTTCATCATAAATTCTTAAGGCCTATCCAGTCCCATAAATTAGGTCTTTGGGGGGGGGAAATATACTTTGTAACCTCAGAAAAATAGTATTTTCTCTCATCCCTCCACTACTTGTTGATGTCATGTATCATTGCTTTGACATGAATGCATTCAAACAAGCCTCTTTCCTCTACCCTGGGTTTCCTTCTGTACAATCCTGTCTAAGCAGAGTTGAGCAGTCAAGAAGACACTCAAGTGTTTCTCTCTAAAGGCGTTACTGCATCCAGACAAAATTTGACAGATGTTTTATTCTCTTAAATTGTATATTTAATTCTATAACTCCATATTCTTGGCTCAGAAACCTTTTGGCAGCTTTTGTTGAATTCTTCCTTAATTTCATTATTCTTTCAGTATTCACTTGCTAAAAAATAAAGCATTGTCTTAAATATATGAATGTGTAAATCTGTATGCGTTCCAGGCAAATTCTTATTAGTCATGTTTTGTAATGTATTCCTGTAATGCTTCATAATCTTCCTGCCGTTTCTTATGCTTTATTTTTATTTTGGTTTGCCTCTGGATGGTGGGGAGCAGATGAGGTGGGAGGGAACAGGAGGAGACGTATTTTAATACACAAAATACAGCTAGTTGAATTTAGCTTATTTCCTTGCTTGTGGATATGTATCCTGAGTACTTCTGTCTGAAGATAACACGTATATGTTTTGTTTAGAGAATTTGAAGAAAGAGCCCTACGTATGAAGAGATGACGTGTAATGGCCCAGATAGCTCTGAATCTGGTGCCACTCCAGCCACTGACAGCGACCAGGAGTGGACACAGGAACACTACCGACTAGGAACCTTTGTGGAGTTTCCCCGTGATTGTCCAGTTTCAGCGTTAGCACTAGCTCGAGCTGGCTTCGTTTATACTGGAGAAGGTGATAAAGTCAAGTGCTTCAGTTGCCATGCGACTGTTGAAGGATGGGAGCCGGGGGATTCTGCGATTGACAGACACAAAAACCTTTCCCCAGATTGCAGATTTATTACTGAGTCTGCTTTCTTGGAAAATAACGTACATCCTCTTGTGCAGAGCCACCAGCATAGAACTGAAAATGGCTCCAGCAATTTAGCCCTCCCCTCTGCTCTAGAGGACTTGTCTGATGTGGAGGCAGATTACCTGTTGAGAACCAGGCAGGTTGTGGACATGTCTGATACTTTGTATCCTAAAAACCCTGCTATGTGCAGTGAAGAAGCCAGGCTGAAGTCCTTTCACAATTGGCCCCCCTATGGCCTATTGACGCCAAAGGAATTAGCTAGTGCAGGACTCTACTATACAGGTGTTGGTGATCAAGTTGCGTGTTTTTGTTGCGGTGGAAAACTCAAAAACTGGGAACCTGGTGATCGAGCTTGGTCTGAGCACAAGAGGCATTTTCCCAAATGCTTTTTTGTCCTGGGTCGGGACGTTGGAAATGTTTCAACTGAATCTATCTGTGCTGAGCTTGGGAGAAGCTGTCTAAACAATGAACAGCATCCAAGAAATCCATCCATGGCAGAATATGAGAGGAGAATACAAACATTTTTAACTTGGATATACCCTGTTAACAAGGAACATCTTGCTGAAGCAGGGTTCTACAGCACAGGTAAGACAGACCTCCAAATGGCAAATATATCTTACAAACAGATGTTGTGCAAATGTTTTTTAATATGAAAAATATAAGTATCTTCCTATTCTAATGTAGAATGGTTTGCCAGATTTTTAGTTGAATTTAAATTCATTCTGCTTTCCTCTACAAACTACTTAAGTTTCTCCTGCAAGATTATATCCATCCTATCAGGTATTTTTATTAGCATAATACAAAATTGTCGTAATGTTGTGTTTTTTTTAACAGTAGAGCATCCAAATGAGTTTTCCTTACCTGCTAAAACCCTCCTAACATATCTTTCGCAATGGCAATTTTTGAAGCTAATAGTTTTTAAAAATGAAGTGCTGTCCTCCAGATAACCACCTCAGGTCTAGAGAGCAAGTATGTAGCTCTGAAGCTTCTGAACAAGACAGTGCAGGTTATGTGCCATTTTAATTAGTTAATGTGTTTACGTTATCATGGCATCCGGATGACCAAAAAAAGCAAGTGTCATTATTACCTACTCTAAAAGCTTAATGAAGACGACGACTCTGCTGGAAGAGATTTTGCTCTTAGAAATACAGCATATCATTTGGATAAGGCTCTAATATCTTTGTGCATTGCTTTTTCAATCTGGAGAAGGCAAATAATTCCTTATTGAATTGCAGGGTGCAGATAAAGCTCTTTGAAATTCTGTACTGAGAGATGCTGTGCGAAGTTGTGCTATTATTAGGTCACAAAGAAAAGGGGATTATCCAGGATAATTTCTTGCTCTCATCTTAATTGGCTTCTCCCTTAGTAGCTCCCAGAAGAGCTTTTTAATCTGATACCATTTGTTTTACTTGTGGCCATAAATAAAGCTCTTGATATATTCTTACATAAGTGGAACACAGGTAATATTTGTACACAGTAGAATTGTTTTATTAGTTCCATCTTGGATTCCTAAGAGTAAGTAGCTTACCTTGGCCAAGAGAGATCTGTACTGTGGAGGTGAACTAAACAGGCAGTTTATCAGACCAAATGGCTTTTAAAGTGGCTCCTGCATTTCTGGTAGGCTGAGAAGGAGCTAGTTTTGGTGAAAAAAACAGAAGTGCCCTTACCTCCTCTCATTTCAGTCAGCACAGAGTCTGAGCAATTTCTGGTGCAGTCTTTGGTGGTAGGCACAGTGCTAGTGATGAAAGAATGCTATTTCCTTAGAAATAGCCATCAGTTATGCTGCTGCTATGCAGAACCCATTCATTTTAATGGTGAAATGGAGGAGCAAAGAACACCCTTTGAATTAAATTCCTGTTAGTAATTTCCATTCTTGCTTAGCTGTTACTTAAATAGAAAACAGAACTCTGGTCGTGGGGACAGATAAAGTTGTGTCAATTACTTTCCAAATAAATTGTGGTAGTGACTTAATGGCTTGTTTATCTGTGGAATGTGCTATCTGATAATGGATTCTTTTTTAACACTTGCTTTTTATCTGTGTAATTATTTGCTAAATCAGAATTCTGAAATATTGTATGTGACTCTATTTTATGTGACTTTAAGGTCAATTTTTTTCCTGAATGTTTGTTTCAGATCATATTTATTATACTCTTTAAAATGGAGTCTTTTCCAATCCTAATTTCTAGTCAGTAAAATAAATGTTTTCTGTAATAATGTAGTGTTTTAGTTGAGAACTCATTGTCATGCCTTCTAAAAATATGTAACTTGGTGTTTCCTAAGGTAATGGCGATCATGTCGTGTGCTTCCACTGTGGTGGAGGATTGCAAGAGTGGAAGGAAAACGAAGACCCATGGGATCAACATGCCAAGTGGTTTCCTGGGTAAGGTATTCTTTACTGTTTTGTTTTTGCACATCATAGAACTGTAGAATCCTTAGAGTTGGAAGGGACCTTTCAGGGTCATCTAGTCCAACTCCCCTGCAATGAACAGGGACGTGCACATATGAGTTGTGTTTGTAGTATTTTGTTTTTATACAGAGCCTACTAGTAAGGATTTTAGAAGGCTGACTGTGACTTTGATGCTGTTTCTTTTTATGACAATGGAGGCTTTTTGTTTGCACATCCACATAAGTGGCAGTGTTTCAGAGTCTCACAATATACTACATAGATGATTCCAAACGTATGTCTCATTTATTTACAGGGAAACTACAACAGATGCAAAAAGCACAATTGAACTGTCTGATAGAGCAAATTCTGAGCTACAAAAAATTATTTTTCAGTGTACTCACCACCGTTAGGTATGTGTTTTTACCAGCAATGAACAAGGACCTGTATGCCATACTTTTATAAATAAGTAAAGTCTGCCCCAGCTACTGCCCAGTAGCTTGGACTGGTTGGAAAATGACAAAAGAAAACACAAGGCATCTGCATTACCAGTGGCTGCTTTTCTGTGATTACAAACTACTAAGAGAACTGGTGATTTGACGTGATGTTAGTTATTCATTATTTGTTGGAATTTTTTACTTTTTTAAACCTGTGGCATGAGATGGCATGGCCAACAGTTCTTTAGCTTTCTGCTTCACCAAAACTGCAACACATAAGTCCTGCTGAAGCAATTAAGAACTTTTTAGAAACATTTAAAGTGATATTACTGACGTTGATTAATCATTTAGAGATTTGGGAAGCAAGCATTCTATATGATGTAGGAATTGTATCAAACCTTTATGAAGTTACATTATCAACTTCTGTTTGCTACTTACGTCGTTATATGACAACTAAATATTTTTATTTATAGGTGCAAGTTCTTGAGAGACGAAAAGGGACTAGAATTCATAAATAATGTTCACTTAAGAGATGGATGTAGGGATTCAACAGTAAGTGTCTTACTTATTAATAACATATTTTATTAAAGTAGAAAGCGATCTTAACATAATTTTCATATAAAGTCAATCTTCTGATAATCTGCATAACTTTTAGTCTTCCTGCTGCTTCTTTCCTTGGCAGAAAGTAAAAAACATAGAAGTATGTTTTGATTCTGCTATCTGAGCTTCATAGATTGTACAGTTGTCCCTGCTTAGGTAATGAATGCCAGGTTGGGTGCCTTGTAGATGTTATATATTCCGTACTGAAATGCTAATTCTTGTAGGCTGGGAACCAAGAACCATGTATGTCTTATTGCACCAAGGAAGTGTTTAAATGAAAACTTAACGAACTGTGAATGCCATAACAAAGTATGGATCCCTTTGCCAATGTTCAGAGCAGGGCAAATCTGCGCTAACTATAGTAGCTTTACTCAATAAAATAACTAAGATCAAATAGCTATTTTGCGTCTTGTAACTGAATAGGTTTCCTTGTACTCATTCCAGAATTGTAATTTTGTCGTCTTTTTATTTATTTTTTAGATAGAAGCTGCTGAAGTTACAATACTTCCTAAAGGTATATATTAGAAGTCAACAATTTGCTTTTATTATTATTATTTTTAAGTTAACTCTGTGGGATTTTTCAAAAATGGCAGGCGAATTGTTGGTGATATTCTTCTACTGCTTTGTTTCTTCTCAACAACTGCACAATGAATTTTGTTTCTCATGGGGTAACTCTAATCATCAATGGATAAATGCTATGAAGAAGATTTGTGAACTGTGAGAATAGCTGCACTGAGTTAGTAGTGGTACAGGGTGAATGCTGCAGAATACTGAAATGATCATTGTTGCTTTTCATGAGGTGGGAAGAGTTAAACTGTAAAATGGCAAGGAATCTAGGAAGCTGAGAAAGCTTAACTTATATGCAGGAATATCTTATGCTGGAATAATGTTTCTTATGAGTATGAAAAAGACGAGATGGTTAAAGGAACAATAGGCAGACAGTCGTGCTGCTGCATGACGTGGAATGAAAGCTCTTGCTCATAAGAGTGCTTACACAAGACCTATTTTTAAAACTTTCAAATTTTGTTTGTGAGAGGAAGTTGTTTAAAAATTTTGCTTCTTGATCAATTATGTGAAGTAAAGAATAAATTTGTTGTTCGTGTTAGTAGGAGAGTTGGACATAGGACACACTGCTGGAAAACCTATTCTAACCATTACATTGAAAAAGAGAGAAGAGGACATCCCATAGACTGAAGAGCAGTTGTGTCCTAAATGAATGTTGTGTGCTATCCTGGAAAGGCTTACTTCAGAAATTCTGAAATGATTGCACTTGTTTCAGTTTCATAAGTTCATATTATGTATTGGTTTCTGTTATCAGACGGATGGATTTTTTCTTTTCTGAACTGAGTTAGAACTAATGTTAAAGTTAGCAAATACTTTAGTATTCAGTGTTTCTTGGGATTTCTGATTATTTCAGTTAATGTTTGGTTTTGGAATTTGTGATGTTAGTTACGTAGGATGTGTGATTTAAGGAATTATATTGAAAATGTTGAAGTAGTTGATTTGAATAGCAAATCTAGGAGGATTTCCATACTATAAGTAGATGAGGAGAGACTGGGAAAGCAAGGATTGAAAAGCGCTCGAGTTTTCCAATGCAGTACTTAAAAGCACCAAAACTCTCAAATCAGAAATGTAGTTCTTTTTGCTAATTATCTGCAAAAGAGTTTTAATTATAATGAATACTGTCAGATCTCATCTTTGTTAAATTGTGTTGGTGTTTTTTTTTCTTCTATTGTTTTAGATGACCTCTTACAGAATCAGTTGGTACAGAACGCCATACATATGGGTTTCAGTTTGTCTGAGATTAGGAGCATTGTGGAAAAGAAGTTGCACCTGTCTGGAGAAAGCTATACATCTGTTGAAGATCTGGTAGCAGACTTAATAAGTGCTCAGAAAGAAAATATAAAGGGAGAACCACCAAAAGAAAGCCCGCTTGAGCAAGGTGAACTTAGTAAACTGTGAAACCTATGTGTGTACTTTCATAATAACCTGTTTCTCTATGAAGTATATCCTATCATTATCTATTCATTCTGCCCTCTGACTCAAGTGTTGCTTAATATAAAGTTACGATATTGGAACTGAAAATTCTATATATTATTTTTGGGCATCAAAGAAGTTGAACAAGGGGTGTTAAAGATATTTGGGGTTAGTAGAATGTATAAATGTCACATACAAAACAAATTATTAATACCACAAAGCAGCATAATATTGAAATAATGGTCCAGTGCCCTCCGAGGTTAACAAAAAAGCCAACATTACTGTGACAGTGGCAAGGATCATTGTGAATATGGGGACTGTGGTGAAATAAACACAATAATTTATTGTCAAATATTCAATGTACAAAAAATTAAATAGTTCACTGCTTGAATTTTTCAAGTATAATATTGGTGCCAGTACTAACAGCGCTGAATAGAAGCATTCTTCTTTGACCAATAAGGAAATGTACTTCTGGACAGCGTTCCTTTTTAATTATTTGTGTTGCAGCTATGCTTTGGCATGCAAGTCATGCTCAGAAAAGCCATTGTGGTATACTCCGCAGACTGACCAGAAACAAGTTGTCCAACTCAAGATCTTATTTGTAGTTTAAAGACAATCATATGGATGAATTTATAGGGAGAGAAAAGCCCATCTGGTTGGCATAATACACAGAGATCCCACTAGCCCATTCCTTTTAATAACATTTTTCATGGATATTATGCAGAGAAAGAACTTGCAATGAAGATGGGCATTATTTTTGTGACTGACTGTGGGGAACTTTCCCCATGCTGTAGAAAGCTTTTGTAGTGTGTATTTTTAAATGAGGCTTACTGGAAATTACAGAGCTAATCTACAATGCAAAATATTTTTTTTCATTATGACAGTTTTTTAAGCTTTTGAAGTATAGGCATTTTCATAAACAGAAGCAGGGAGGGAAGTGATGATATCCTCATTCTTTAACCTGAGGAAACTTGCTGAGGAAAAGAAAATACAAATTACTTAACCAGGACTGATGAACCTTTCTTCCACCTTCTGTGTAGGTTTTGAGAAAGCTGTCAGTGGGAAGTCTCTGAAAAAAAAATGGCTCCTGGTTGCAATATGTGTATCCTAGATTCCACAGATATTTCAAGATCTTACCAATATAGATAACTGAATTCCCTGCACTGGTCTGGGAGGTGGGGAAAAAACAACAGTTGAGGATTTCATTTTAGTTTGGTTTCCCATCTTGTGTGCTTTTTTTCTTTTTCTTTTTAAAGGCGTAACCTTTAAATGACATGGAAAGAAAAACCTTTGTCTTTCTCTGGAGAGGAAAAAATGAGATGAGGTACTATGAAAGCATACTAACTACTTTCTGTGTGTCTATTTTTTGTAGATCTCAGTATTGAAGAGAAGTTAAGGCGCTTGCAGGAAGAAAAGCTCTGTAAAATCTGTATGGCTAAAGACATATCAGTAGTCCTCATTCCCTGTGGTCACCTGGTTGCTTGTAAGGAATGTGCTGAAGCAGTTAATAAATGTCCTCTGTGTTGTACAAATATTATAAAAAGACAGAAAATTTTCATGTATTAGTGGAATGTACAGTGCTGTAGATGTAACTGTTTCCTGCTTCATTTCTTTAAACATGTGTAATGTGATGACAGACGGTTGGGTGTTCACCAGTCTAGCACACACTTACGGCGCATCTCACTTTGGAGATAATGTAAACAGTAAAGCTTTAATCAACACCCTGAAAAATGAGTTGACTGTCAGAAGCTGCTAGATTTTTGTTTAGAACACTCATATTCTACTGCCTTCTTAGTGCTCTCCTTACTTTTTGTGGTTTTACTTCGAAGTTGTGATTTAAAATAACTGTTACTGTATTTTCAGATCTGTTTGTGTTCGCGCTTCTGCTAATCTTCTGTGAATACAGGAGTTAAATATACATACGTTCTTTCAGGAAATGGCATGGGAAAACTGGATGTTTTGATTGAGTAGCACTGATGGTGCAATTTTTTCCCCCCACTAACAAGTTTGAGAAATCAGGGAGAGTATATAAATAGCAGAAAAAAAATCTACTTTTTATAGACTGTGTTTCTACTAATTACCATTTGCTCAGCTCATTTATCAAAAATAGGCCTGCTTAATTCTCTCTTCTAGTGGGACCAAGGGTAACAGCCTCATCAGAGGAAATAAATTGCTTTAGGGTAATTTTTGTGGTGTTATTTTGAATATTCAGATGTCTGAATTGATTTTCTGGTGTTAAAATTCTTTCAGATTCATTAGATGCTACATGAAATACTTCATTTTATGCATCTTATCCCCTACTAATCTAGTGTTTCTAGTTTGAAAAACATCAGCTAAAATATCTTTTCATTTTATTCTTGTCACTTGCCTATCTTAAGAGTCAAATAACATCAGCAGGAGCAGCTTTGCTGTAGGTTCTAAATCTTCTAGCTAGGCTTGTGTGATATTTTGTAGATCAGTAATTTGATGCTTTTACTGCCACTGAGGGATGTTTATCTGTCTTGTCATTCTTGTTTACACTTGTAAGCCTCTGTATCCGGTCTCAAATAATAATTAACAGGTTAAACAAACATGAGCAACACAGGAACGAGCTCTGAATAGTGTTGATTTTCTTGTCTTTTCTTCTTAGATTGACAAGTTAGCAACACCTTTGGAATTAATGGACCCTTTTTAAATTGCTCTAAGCTTTAAAAATACCGTAACTGCATCTGGATATCTGTGACTGACGAAAGATGGAAATTGTAACTGATGTTAATCACGATGTTGATCAGAACACTCATTCTTAAGTTCATTTCATGTGCTACCTACAGATGTAAAATGCAGACAATCCTAGGATGTAATCACCTGGCTGTATTTAAGTTTTTCTGCTGTCAAACTACATGTATTTAAACATTCTTAAAATTATTTTTCTTAATTGAGTTTTTCTACATCAAATCCAATACTGAAAGGCAAGTATATAACTTCTGGTAGCTTCACTTCATAGACCTGGTTTGGCAAAGCCTAAGCAATGCAGAGCTTTATGTATGTCATCGTTCCTTTGTTTCACTGTGGAGGGACGCTGTATAACTGAAGTTTATGCAAATAGAGTTGTTTAATGAATCAGGCCCTCTGTAAAAGTTGTACATACTCATTTTTGAAATTCTGGCTCTTATTTGTATGTGTATCAACTCAGGTCCTAGCATCTCAAAAACACCGTATGATTGAAAATGTTAGCTCTGTAGCTTCGGTTGTGACATCATTCTGAGAATGTGTAAACGTGCTGCTGAAAGATGTTAGATTATTACTGCTGCTTTGCCAGTTTTTCTGTTATGATGAATAGTTCCTGTATCCCCGGTTACTATTTCTGTTGTTGCTGCATAAATAGGCCTCAGAAAACTGGTTTTAGCCTTCTGCTTTTCTCACCGCATCCCTCTTGTATACAAATGTCATTCCTTACAAGTGAACTCGACAGAAATGAAGGATATTCTGCATACTTCGTGCCCTTCATTATGACAGGAACTATCTTATTTTAAAACCTCCCGTACCCATGAGACATTCACACTGTGTTTGCCTCATGTTTCTAACATTTAGCATCATCCTAACTCATTTTCTCTGCCGGTGTTTTAAGTATAGCTGGTTTATATTAACACTAATTATGTGACTTCCTATTTGTGTGGGCATACTAACATATTCTGTGTATACAGAAATTTTATTTTGGGTCCTACACGCTGTGTAATATATTTGATTAATGACACTTTATAAAGAATATATAGTTTTTCACATGATGAAAGTTTTAAATCCAATATACAGAAATGTAATGTCTCTATTTTTGTTAGATATTTACTATGATTATATGAGATTTCACAGAACTGACATGTTGCTCCGGTGCAATTTTGTGTATATTTAAAATAAAGTGCAATCCAGTTGTTCTCACAGTAGTGTGTTTGATTCTTACATGCAAAAGAAATAATAGAAGGTTGGATTCTCTTGCAGTTTTCTTCTGTAACTCAACTGTCCCTAATTTAACACAAGTGTTAGTAAGGATGGGAGGTATGTTTTAGGTTGAAAGGAAATAATCTGTGGTTTGTATGTGGTAAAATTTGTTTGTTTTTCTGTTTGTTTGTGTTTTTTTTGCTTGTTTTAATATTCATTTAGCTACTTTTTGTAATGAATTGCATTTTGGTTCCTAGGAATTGAGTAGAAACTTCACAAAGAAGTCAGCACTAGGATTTATGTTCCTCTTCTGGGAAAAAATGAATATGTCGTATTCTGGTAAGAAAGGTTTTGGTTTTGCTTTTTTGTTTTCCTGTCTTTTTGAGGAGTTTAGTGCTTGAGAACTCATGCATACAGGGCTTCTCCAGGACTGATATGGGTTGGCAGTTCTGGCAGCCTTGTCTCTAGCTCCCATTTTCACTTGCAGGGAGGACTTGTGTTAACTTTCAAGGAAAACTAAAGTGGGGGGTGTTTGCACAGGAGCTACTATATCTCGCCTGAAATAGCGTGTTTAGTTATTGGTGCAAACGTGTTATGCTGCCTTGCTTAAGATGGTTTGTTACCTAACCTTGACCTAAGTCATATGAGAGGCTGTGAGTGAGCTGGATCTAGCTTACAGCCTGTAACTTTTGCCATGTGGACTGGACAAAACTACTGGGGAAGAGGCTGACCAAATTCTGCTTAGAACTGTTACAAAACTAAATCCTAGCAGGGAGGAGATTTGGAGTGTAAATCTACTGTGTAAACTCTTCAAGAGAAAATAATACAAGTAGGTGACAAACAATACCTTCAAAACTGAAATGGAAAGAAAAACATTATCCAGTTTATATGCAAATTAATACAAAGTGCTTCACTGTAAAGCTTCTTAATGCTTCTAAAAGATATACTGTATTTCTGGGATTTTAAAAAATCAAATATGAAAGAGCACTATAGTGCTACACTGAATTTTGAATTATTGGAGGACATTAAAAGGTTAAGAGCCTGCTAGCCAAGATGACAAAACTGCTCTGTAGGTTTAGGGTTTTTCTCGTTATAATCAGAGTCCTATTCAGACTAAATGCAAGAAAATAATTAGCATAGTCATCAAATTTTGACAGCTTGAATTGGGAAGATTTCCTTTAATTACTTTGATTTTCAATATCTTAAAGGAGCAGACGCTGATACTGAGCTGAGTATTTAAAGAGAGAGAAATGAAGGATGCAAATAAATGGAATTTATTTGTACATTTCCTTCCATTTGGAAGGAAAGTTAGTAGCAAGGCAGAGATGTCTGGAAGTTGGTTTCTTAAAGAGCTACCTGGAATTAAGAGCTATAGAGGAAAATCATGTACCAATATTTGGTCACTTTCTTTTACTGGTTACTACATAGAATCTTATTTCCATTTTACTGACAGTAGTAGAGCTGTTTGCTGCTCTAAGTATGTGGGAGGTTTACAAGAGTTTTCAATATATTCTGGAATGTTTTATTTAGAAAACATGGAAATTGCAACCTCATTTAGGAATACCAGAACAAAATAAGGAAAAAGTTAAAGTTTCTGTTATACCTTTAGCTTTTTCTCAGTGCCTTGAAATATGGAGCCCAAAACATCATAGTGATTTATCCTACAGGTTGCTGTAGCTGGAATCTGCACAGATGATTAAATTTGTTTAGGGCTTAATCCACAGCCCACAGCATAACAATAATGTCATTGATTGCTGAGGATTTTATTTATTGATTGATTTTTATTTCAGCTTTGCTTTTTAAAACTTGTTTTAATATTGCGTAGGTAGTTTTGACCACGATGAATACCCAAATGCATATTTTGGTTAGCTGTATGCACGGCCTGGAGCTTCAGGACAAATAGTTCAAAGCTTTTAAAGCATTTTTGTTAACCTCAGATGTGGGTTTTTAAAGTCAGCTTTCATATAGATTTTTATTAAAATGAATAAAATTAAATATAATAGGCTATTAGAAATAAATCGATTGGATGAGATGTTTATGCAAACACTTGGTTACTGCATTTGTGGAAGACTTCAAGCTAAAGTGTTGTATATTAGAATTAAATTGTACAAGATGGAATACAATTTGCTGACCATCAGATTTAGTAATTACTCGGAAGAGAATCTACCCTGCCTCTCAAAGCATGGGAGTTCTAGTGTATCGTGTGTAAGGCCTATCCTAAAAGGCCACAGAGTGAAGAATGTGGAGATCTGTCTGGCTTTAGCAGTATTTCTCTGTGGAGGTAGATAAGTGAATAAGTTGTTGAGCAGTGTTCTTTTTCGCCTTCCACTTGGTGCAAGATTGACTCCTGGCAGCAAGAAGGCTGGGTGCCCCGGGGCAGGGTGTGACATCCTCTGTCTCATGCACTGGCCTTACCTCCTGGGCCTGCTGTGAGAAGGGTGCTGGCTGCCTTCTCCAAACCACCACTGGTCTGGTGAGATTGCTCTCATTCCTCATGGAAATGAACTGTGAGTTAATACTCAACCTGCCCTCAACCCCTTTTAGTTTTGTGTTCTGTGTGGTTAAGTTTTGCTGAGTGGCTAGGAAATCTGATGAGGAAGAGTTCTCAGCTGTGTCTTCACACTGCTTCAGGTTGCTGACAGTACCCTCTGTCTCCATGAGCCACTGTTGGGCAGTTTCAAGGGACGTGCTGATGCTGCTGTAGAGAAGTTACTGAGCCGTAACTGTGATGTGGCTTTCTGTGAGGAGGCCAGTGACCTGTGATAATACACAAAAACTGAATTTCAGCAGTTTATCCTCAATTTCTTTAACCAGGACTCCATATTTAAGCAATACTGATGTCAACATTACAGTAGAATTACTAACATTGATTCAGAGAATAACAGCTCTGTGACTGACGTGGCACAAAAACTCACTTTTTTCCTGGGGCAGGAAAGAAGACAGTACATTGCCACTGATAAAGTGCTTGGCTAAACAAAATCCTCAAGAAGATTTGGAAGAAAATGCTATTAATTCTGTTGCAAGTATGTGGTACTGCAGGATAGCTGAAAACTACTTAGTTGCATTTGGATAGTTACTAATTCTGTAACTTACTTTTGCACAGTATGATGAGATTTATCACTTAAAGCAAACAGTTTTCTCAGTATGGGCTTTATCAAAGGTAGGTCTCTTGTAGTCTCTTGGAACTCTTGCATAAGAGAGTTAAGTTTCTGAATCCAGGATTGGCTTCACCTCCTTTTCCAATACCTGACCCTGATGGTGTTATATGGGAGAGCTGCAATGGGATCTGCTGTCCTCTGTGCTTAGTGTCCTCAGAAAGGGGGATCTCCCTGTGGAGGGAGAAGCCCTTCAGCTGCTGCTGTTGAGGCTTGCAGTACTTCTGTAAACCCGCTAAAGGAAGTTACATTCTGAAAAAGTATTTTTCTCTTAACAGTTTTGAACATCTGTGCAAACTGCCAAGATGTCATGAACGAGCTGTTGCATTGCTTGCTACTTGTCATGCATTGCTTCATTAAAAGAAAATCTCAATTACAGCTTAATGATGAGATCACACTTTACTTTGCTTGTACCTTATGCTGAATCAGAGTTCAGGCACCAAGAGCATCCTTGAGCCCCATGCCTGATGGGAAGGAGAGTGGGCTTTCAGGAAGAAACCCTGAAGCTGGTTGATGATGAAAACTAAATGAAGGGAAATGGTGACAAAGATACAGGTAGAACCTTGGGAGTGTGCTACGTCAGCCCAGAAAACCATGCAAGCTTATCTGAAGGAGTAATCTGTTCCTTAACTTATCTGTCACGGACCGCCATTGCACATGCTCCCTCTGCAGCACTCCCCAAGCTCTGGCCTCAGCAGTTTGTGGGGAAAAGACCAAGATAAACTGATCCACTGTCAACATCCAAAATGGGTGTTTGCCTGAAAAGACAAGAGAGAGCTGACTTGTTTATTTGACGGATCATTTTCTTCAAAGCATACTGATGACAATTTAAACATAAATATATTTGACTTCACTTGTTTATCATCTTTTTGCTCTGTGATTCTGGGCAGGGTTTAAGCTGCAGAACAATGCTTCTGTCCCAGTTCTACTTTGACCTCACCTAACCATAAGACAGCCGCATTCCTCCCCTTTTCAGGCAAAACCCAGATCTGTGTCATCATCTCAGAGAGACCTATGGCTCTACGAAGCTGGGCAGCTGAGAACTGCTTTGTGCTGCATGCTCCTGGGAGCAGAGCAGCCCTGTGTGTTCACAGTACTGTGGGATCTCAGCACAATTTTTACTGTCCCAGCTCAAGATTCTTCCTTGCTCAGGGCTAGTTGCTGCCATTGGGCCCACCTAGCCTCTCCGCAGCCATTGTCTGCTTCTCGCTCTCGCTCCACCTTTCTGTAGTTGGATGGTCTGTTGTTTCCTGCCTCTCGCCATGCCTTTTGTCTTACTCAGCTTGTCCAATATGAAACACGTTTCCCTGTACCTCTGCCCCTTCTGCAGGTTTTGTCACCAGTGCTGCAATGGTGACCAACTCACAATGCACTGCCTGCCCCATGATCCCTTTGCCTGGGTGGATGCTTTGCTTCTGTTTCCTGGAGCCTTCTAGTTTGGGAATGGGAGTAGGTCCTGCCCTTGGCTCAGGGGAGGGCTGGAGCGGTAATGCTTGCTGTCAGATCTGTAAGGCTGAAGTCATGCCTGCAGTGAAAGCAGCTCCTCTTAACTAGGAGAAGGGCTTTTCATTATTTCCTTCCGATATTTGGCTTGGCTTTTACACAGTTTAATGATGAAAACTTTAAAATGTGGCTATAGTGTTATTATCTCAAAAAATGAGACCTAGGAGCAAGAACCCCCTCACCTTGAATATGGGAATGAGAGCAGGGCCCTGGCAAGTGCGTGGCACAGGCAGACAGCTGAGGGAAGAAATGGCAGGAAGGCATTTGTGCCTTGCTAGAGTTTTAATTCATTTCTAGAACCAAGAGAGAAGCAAAGTTGAAACTTATTTAGTGACAAAGCTATGAGCCGTGACTCTGCACGCCTCTGCGGGTCTGAGAGCACAGTGGGCAGAAACAGAATCCAAGAGAATTCAGAGCTGAATGGGGTGGAAAGGACTGGTGAAAAACGGGCAAAAAGGGTGATTTATGTAAACCACAAAAGGAAGAAGTTATTCACAGAACAGGGAAAGGCCTAAGGAGCTACTGATGAGAAATCTCTCTCCTCTGAGTTAGGGGAAAGTAACCCATTTTTTGGTCTTTATTTTTGTTTCTTATGTAATAGCTCATCTCCAAAAGGTTTCAGAGCAGATTTCCCTGGAGTGACTGAGTCAGTTTCAGAAACTGGAGAAACAAAATTGGACTGGGAAGACTGCTTTTTATCTCTGTCCCCAGCAAGACAGATAAAAATATGGCTGTGGCTTATTTAATACAGGTGATCAAGGTCACCACCTCTCCCTGGAATGAATCCAGTGCACCAATTCTGTTTTGTTTTGTTTTTCTCCTCTTTTTGTTCCAACTCTTATAAGCAAATCTTTAGAAAAGATAAAAGGAATGCACAAGGGATGTACCTTTTATTTATTTACTTAAAGAAATAGAAAAGAGGAAACAGAATTGCAGAGCAATTTCCTATTCCGTTGCTCTCAAAGAAAAGGGAGCAACATGAGCGTGAGTCTCCTGCCTGGAGGAATGAATCAGCCATCTGGCAGCTTCAGGGTGTTCTGATCTGCTGGTGGAGCTCTGGCCATTCATCAGACACAGAATTAGTTTGGTATCTGCCCCCTCCTAGCACTGTTTCTTAAATGGGTGACTGATCAAGAGCTCTGCTTGGATCAAGTGCTGTAAAAATCCCTGTTGTAAAAGTCATTGTTAAATCATCTCTGAATTGGGCTCACTATCCGTAATGGTGGACTTTGAAGTCTTAAGAGTGACTATTGTAAGAAAGGTGACGTAGTCCCATAAAGTGCTTTCTCCTCCCGTCTTTCTCACAGCTTTTCTGTCAGATACAAACCCTTTCTAGTGAGGTGAGAGCTGTAAAATGTCTCTATTTCCTTATGCCTGGATAATGGATTTTTGAATTGTTATTTTATTGGAAAATGTGCTGAAATGCTGAAATTCTACATAGACCCTTCAGGATGTTCTTTGATTCCCTCACAGATTCTGAAAATGGGTCAAAACACATCTGGAACTGTCCTTAGAAAAGAGTGGTTATGTAGTAAGAAGGACTTTTCATCACCTCTCCTCTGTTGCTATAGGTGTTGGAAGGCTCAGGCTCAGGAGAATAATTCGTTTCTGGGGGAAAAAAAGCAGAATGTAGGTTCTTTGTG
The DNA here is from genome assembly GCA_002909625.1 of Bambusicola thoracicus. NCBI lineage: Eukaryota > Metazoa > Chordata > Aves > Galliformes > Phasianidae > Bambusicola > Bambusicola thoracicus. Next base: position 2,339 of record PPHD01000185.1, on the reverse strand, counting down.
GAGCCTTTTTTATCCTCCACGACAAATGTAGTTCAGAACTTGTTCCGCTATTCTGTCTCCTGTATTCCTATACACAGCTTGAGATTGTTATGGTTGCTTTTTAGGTGTGTGCCATATAAACTGTTTTCTGTTTATTATTTATATCATCTCCATGTGGTTCTGCAGGACGAATTCTTCCTGGGTGCAGCTGAGCGAAGAAAAACCCAATCTTCTGTCCTCTGGAGCAGAGCAGGCACGTTCCAGGCCTTGAGGAGCTCCTGCACCTCCAGTTGTGCTGACTCAATTGTTTGTGTGGTTGTACTCTAAACGGCATCTGAGAAATGATCTGATTTGCAGAAGGAGAAAAAAAAAAAAGAAGAAAGCAATCTCTCTGGAAAGAAATGGCCCATCCCACTTCTGATGATGCAAGTTCTGCTTACGCAGTGTCCGCAGATGAATGGAGCAACTGGGAGGGAGTGGAAATCCTCCTGGTCTGCGTGCCCAGTGAATGGTGCTGTGCTGCTGCACCTGGAGTCGGGTCTCTGGAGAGCTTCCACGAGCTGTTGCCACAAGTGCACAAAGCCAACTGTCAGATGAGTTAGGACGTGCAAGTGTTCTGAATCTGAGCTTATAAGGTTTGAGTCAGCTTTTGTACCTGCCACGGCGCTGTCAGCACTTGTGCACGCATTCCTTCAAAACCGCACCCTAAGAATAATGTCACGTTTCCACTGTTAAACACAATTACCCAAAAAAATCTCAGCTATGAGGTCAAGTGTGTCAAACTGCAGTGTTTTCTCAATGCACTGCATACCTGACGTGTATCTGAGTGCTTGGGTTTTCCACACAGCTGACTGCAGCTGCCTGGAGCACCCAGTGCTTCTCCAGCTCTTTCAGGAAAGTGTTAAAATCTTCACAAAGTGTTGGGTTTTAGTGTGAGTAGCCACTGCTGGAACTGCGCAGGCAAAGCGTCGGCTTTGGGAGCGTGTCGTTTATTCTCATGGAGGAGTCTGGCAGCTGTCAGAAGCTGACTTTGTGTGGGGATGACATGAAGACTCAGTTCCTTCTGATCTTCTTCCGTGTGTAATTTAATACCTGTAATGTGTGTGTGTGGATATATATATACACACTATGATTAAGTTTAGAACTTATGTTTTTATTTGTATTTTTCATTTTTTCAACAGTGTTTTACTCACAATTTCCACATATATCTACAATCTCCAGAGCAGCCGCTCACACTGAAGGTAACAGCCTCTGTCACTGCAGCCAAACCTGCAGCATTGGTTTATGACTTGGTGCTCAAGATTCTCACGTTCCCTAAAATGGAACCTTTCTCCTAACTTTCTTCACTTACAGTTTCTTTCCAACCTTTCCTACAGAAGTAATGCAGAAAGCACACAGCTTGTGCATCTATCCAGCATGAGCACCGCGCTTGGCGTTACACAAGACAGGAAAAGAATTAGAACTTCCTTTTATTTCTGAACATCCAAATATGCTCTCAAGGACTCAAATATGAGTCCTTAGTGATGAATAATGCAAAAAAAATCCCCCGTTTTTACACGTGAGCTCCAAGTTTTGGGAGCCCACGGGCAGGAAGCAGTGCTGTGGATGGAACCACGGGCTTGCAGGCAGCCGTCCCGCGCGAGCAGCGCGCTCAGCATTGCACAAGGCCGGGAAAAAAAAAAAAAACACACAGAACGAACTGAGTAGGGAGATGAGAAGAGCACGTTAAAGGCGCCGTGCCGAAGCGCCCCGTGCCGCCTGCGTGTGGGGAGCGCGCCGAGGGGCAGCGGGAGCCGCCTGAAAAGAGCTCTGAGGAGCGCATCCGGGCCCGGGGGCAGAGCCGGCTCTCCCGGAGGCTTTCCTCCCTCGCCCTTCGGTCACCCGATCCCGCCCCGTGAATGAAGCCGGCAGCTGCACCTCCTCCCGCGGCCCGGCCCCGCCCGGCGCTCTCCTCAGCGCGGCCCCGCAGCGCCGGGGCTCCGCGCCCGGACGGAGGAGAGGGAGGGAGAAGCGGAGCGCGCGTGCGCAGGGCCTTGTTTACCCCGCGCGGAGCCGCTCGCCGCGGCCGGCCGGCAGATGTCGCCCCACGCCCAGGAGAGCGGGCCGCGCCCGGCGGCCGCCAGGTGGCGCCTGCGCCCTCCATTCGCTCGCGAGCCGCCGAGCCGCGAACACCCCAAACAATCCCCGGCGCCGCCGCCAAATTAAATAACCTGCCCGCTCCCCGCCGGGCCCAGACCCCCCCGCCGGCACGTCTCCGGGCCGGGCCGGGCGCGCGAGCGGCGGCCGAGCCGGGGACGGAGGAGCGCGGCGCCGCGCCCGGGCCTCCTCGCCGCCTGCGCCTACGCTGGGCAAGGTAAGTT
>PPHD01000184.1:66402-90010 GCA_002909625.1 Bambusicola thoracicus | reverse complement strand
GTACCAGATGGAACAAGTTGTATTGTTATAAAGCAAGAGCAAAATAAAGATCTTACCGATATTTAGGCTCGCAGGAAAGTTCCCAAAGGGAGGATCTCCAAATAGAGATCCTTCCTCCTGGAGAGTCAGCCCTTAAATGGGGGCGAGGAGGGGTGGAGCATGGCTCCACCCCTTCCAATCACTCAGGTGAAACTGCATTCACCTGTGCCCCTGTGGCTGACTCAATGCTTGCCTCAGGTGGTCAATCAGAGGTTCAGGCCATGATTCAACAGTTCCCATACAGACATCACTGATCACTTCTAAGGAACAGCTCCTTCCTTTGTGATCCCAGTAGGGATCAGCAGAAAGAAATGAGGATACATGTGCAACCCAACATCCGTTCCCTCTGATGAGAAAAGAGGTGATGTGTTCAACCTCTTCCAGAGCATTACTGTGCCTACCCTGCTCCTTTCTCATGCCATTTGACTGGAGGTGAACCAGTTCATTGGCATCAGTCTTCCTGACAAACTTCTGAATAAGCTTATTATGGTAGAAATGGCTGCGGTCCATTTCTTTCCAATATTTGTTATTTCAGGCAGGGTGCAGGAATACGGTATTGATTAAATGCAGTTCGCATTTTGAATAGACTTCTCAACCATAAAGGGTAGAGATGTTTTAATTTAAACAAGACTTTAGCTTTCATGATATATGATAGTAGTTTCTAGGAAAAAAAAAAAATTACCAAGCCACTGTACTGTATCCCAGTTTGGCCCTTGGGTCCAGTACTGGGAGCCAACACCTAAGCATACGCAGAGTCCCAGCAGACATACTGAATCCCAACCAGTCACTAGTCGTGCTGTGCCTCCATCTCCTCATGGGAATAATGCACAGCTACTTCACTGGAGTAACGCAAAGCTGATTTCATTAGCATTCACAAACTGCTTTCTACTCAGCAGAGGGAAGTATTAGGGAAATGCCAAGAATCTCTACTGCTGGGCTTCTCTCCTAGCTCTTTTCATAAGTTATTTCCTACAAGGCATGCAAAAATGTCTTAGAACCTCCTTAATCAAGAAAGCAAACATATCCTCATTTTCCAAACACAGGCTTGTAATTATGTGAGAATGAGGCAGAAACAGCACTTACATGCATTAACATTGACATGATCAAGAGATAACAGCGCCATTAATAAATCCTCTTGGAAAGGACCCCTTCAGACAGGCAAACCATCAGAAAATCATGAGTGGGGACCATTAAGCTTTTTTTTATTTTCCAAGATGAATGAAACAAAGAGGATGCTTAAAGAATGCTGCAGTAACTGAAGGGAGAAAGGAAACAGTGGTTTTTTAGTGCACTGAAAGCTTCTAAACTATCCATCCAAATGGAGCCATGGACACCAAGTATCCATTGTGCCCCTCTGACAGACTGATAGGCAGCTGTAAATAACTGGCTCACCTTGTACAAGCTCCTTCAGCTCCTTCAGGCAGAAAAAATTCCAGTCAGAAAAGACAAAAGAGCACGTGTCCCACAGTAATTGATCCTAGCACTCAGAAATGGTATCAGGAAAGTGAGTGGCTTGTACCCATTGCCTCTTGCCCCATCATCATGCCCCCCTGAGCAGAGCTTGGCTCAGCCTCCTCCATGTTCTCCAACCAGGCAGTTGCAGACAGCAGTGACGCCTCATCAAACCTCATCTTCCTGCTCACAGCCTAGATAGTGAAGAGTTATAACTTCAGTGCTATTTAAATTAAATGAACCTATATGAAAGAGGCTGGAATTCTCATTTTGGAGAAGATTGTAGTGTCCGCATCTCCAATATTGTAACCACAAGTGACCGTTCTCTTCCAAAAGCTTTATATTTGGGAGATCTTTCTCTGTGTGACATACGAGACAGAGCCCTTTCATTTCAGCAAGGTTAAGATTGCATTAGGTTAAACAAATCCAAAGCATTTGGATCCTTTTCTAAAATAAATTACAGATCCAATAAACTTTATTAGATCAGGGAAATACAGGATATTTCTCTAGACTAAATACTATATTGCTTTGCTTGTCTGTGATATTACTACAGTTCAGTTGCTCAGCCTTTGTATCAGCACCTCCTAATATCTTTCAAGTTCCAACGTGTTGTAAAGTAAGGCTTTAATTATCTTTTTTTGTCATTTTATCACTGTTGATCTGCTGCTCTCATCGCTGTATCAAGTCACAGAACACATGACACGGGCCAATACTACTGACAGGGAGTTCTGGCAAAAAAAAAATCACCTTAGTTACATTAATAAGCTTTTCCCATAAGGCAAACTTAGCTCAAGCTGTTGCAGTCTTCATTTCTAATTTGTTTGGAATCTGTTTTGATTTTCTGTCTCCCATTAAATATAATTCTCTTCTAGGCCCTGTTTTACGCATTGATTTTTGCAATTGCATTCATATTACACTGGGACCAAATCCACAGTTCTCTAATTCAGGTAACACAAAGGTTTAGACAAATAAAGCCCGTTTTATTTATTTATTTATTTTAATTAGAGGAATGCTTTGAACAGGGATGGGACTTGGAGTAGTTACAACACCATTTGTTTTCACAGTGAAGGGTATACATCAGGGAGGGATGGACTGTTGACTTTTTAAGAGCGTACTAAAAAAATCCTCTCTCTGGACTATACTCTGCACTGGGGAAACTTAGAGTTTAATGAAGCCATCAAACTATTATTTTAAGTAGCTCTGCTCCAAAGTAGCCATCAGTGCTGCACTGAGACAGAATATAGAGAATCTCCTAAAACCTTTCCCACAGGCCCCATCTCCAATACACACAATGACTCTTTCCTCTTAAATAAGAACAAGCGGGTCTGACATTTTTATTACAAGCAGGGTACTTTTTCCTGATTTTTATGGCTACTGGGTTAGTTTTAACATGTATTCATCTCAAAAATACATGCAGAGAGCAGAAAGATCGGTACCACCACACGGCTGGATTCTATTCCTGGCAAGTCATTCTGGGCTTTCGGGAAAACAGAAGTGCAGGTAGAGGTCAGCAGCCCCACTGCTGTACTCAGCGGCACAGCCTCCCCATGGTTGTGCCCTCCTTCAGAACGCCTCTCCAGCCACCCCTGCCTTCACCCAGCAGTGTAAGAAGGCAACAGCCCCGAGGAATGCAATTCAAAAGGAACTGGGCCTGAGACTGTCTCATTTGTAAGGAGCAAATATCATTAAGCACTTCTTGTTATTCTGCAAACTGAAGAGGCTCAGAGGTGGTAGAAGCATCAAGGGCTGTGATACAGTAGCGCTGGTCAGCTAGTCTTGCATTCAGTTCAAATATATACTGTCAATCACAAGGACTACGTTTATATAGGCAATCAGAACACAGCCAAGGAGAAATGTCTCCCTCCTGTTCCTCTCCCACTTTTCTTCCTACAATTAATGCACCATAAGATAGAGACGCTCATGGGAAAATTCCACCCCCCTAATATGAAGAGATTCGGTTTCCTTTCTCTCAGAAAACAGACCTAGATGCCTGGTAGGTTGCCTGCCTTCCAAATAAGAAATAGCACAACAGATTTTTGGGTTTGGGTTTGGTGTGGGTTTTCTCGCGGTCTAAGGGAGAGCTTCCTTCTCATCCCTGTACAGGCAGAGCATAATCTGTGTGCTTTTGTGATGCACTGTTTGCTGTCTAAGTTTACTCATCACATCGATCTGGGAGCCTGTAGTCAGTTTAAGTACCCTCACTGTGTTCTCATCTTCATTTCAGAGATTGCCTTCCCTCCATCATCTCAGATGGAAGGAAGCAGAGCAGTCACCGTGATGTGCTGCCCCATCCTCGGACAAACTGATCACCCAGGAGAAGGCACTCTGTCCATTTTTTAAGAAGATGAAGTTTTTCATTGCTCCACCACGGAGGTTCTTTTTGTGTCTCATTATTTCAGACCCTTTCCACTTCATTATAAAAACACCATTTGCTAGACTGAAAGTAAGCAGCACAATAGCACTTCATGGTTGCACAAATTAATCAATACAGCCTCTGCAGCTGAAGCAGAAGGCCATCACGCCAGGGAGGTCTCATTTCAAGATGCTCTCCACCCTCCTAATTAAGCACTGTATAACTCATCTTCTTACAAAAAAATAAAAAAATAGGAAAAAAAAAAAAAACACATATCCCAACTACAAAGCTCTGTTCAGAAACAGACATGAATAAAACTGGAGTTAAGATGAAACAAGCCATCTGTAAGAGAAAAAGAAAAAAGAAATGAGTCAAGCAAGGCAGTCCCTGCTCCCACTAGGATAGCTAGGCTTGGCCCAGGCACACCTGCTGTTTTCTCTACAGCATTCCCAAGCATCAGGGCCATTGGTCGGATTTGGTAGGGAGAAAAGAATGAGGGCTGAGAGGTTCTTTTCCCCACTACCACCCATTCCATTCCTGAGGAGCTCTGCTCTCACACTGGTGTGCTGGGACAGCACAGCATGGAGCTTGGCACGCTCCAGAGCCCAAAGACAGAAAGCATTCTCGACAGCTCATTTCCAACCCAGCTACTAAGGAATAAGGCTCCTGATGTTCCTTTAGCACCACTGGGTGACCCACATGGGCTCTCCTGCAGACACGTGGTCCATTAGCTGTACCTACAGCTATCTGACTTTTGTTCTTAAAATAGGATTCTGGGTTCCATTGTGTCTCGTGAACAGAGATGGTTTCCACCACCTCTAGCACATCTAGAGTAAACCAGGTCTTTTAGAAGGTGCCACAGAGCTGGCAGAGGAGGAACATGTCACTGGAGAATGAGTGCTTAGAATGCAGAGGCATTGTGCATTTGTTTTATTTATTTACTGTGTGAGAACACTCTTCATAGACAAAGACTAATATGCCAAGAGCCACATGCACACAATGCTGCAGTTTATTCTGTATCAATGCCACTAGTTTCCCAATTTAATGTGTGGAATTTTATCGCAAGACCTTCAACATCAGATGTCAGGAAGTCCAAATGAAATGGCCTACAGGGTCCCTTCCAGGCACAAGTTTAGATGTGTGCTTGAAGGGCAACTGGAGTTAAAATAGAACAGGAAGTAGAATTACCTATACCTGCATGAAGGAGAGGCTTTCAGACCATTTTTTCTCTCCTGGAGTGCACACAGCTCCTCTGGGGCCAGGTTTGCTCACATGTTGTGAAGGCTTCCAGCAGTGCTATCACAGCCCGTGAGGCTTGGAGCACACTGTGGTGCTCACCACGGCATTGGGAAGAGCAGCACTCTTATTACTGAGAATGTCCTGATGCTCGACAGCATGAGAGCTGCTAAGTTAAAATCCAATTTTAATCCCCTTGTTGGGTGAATCCACACAGGTGCAGAAGGAAGCTCTCCATCACTGTTATAGATCTCATCTCATGAGATAAGGTAAGGCAAGTAAATCAACAGAAGCACTGTTACTAAACCATAGGAGGAATGGGTGCACTGGCGCTGAGTTGGTTCCCAAACTTCAGCACAGCTCCACTTGTTGTCCTAAGGCCTGTCTCATCCATCAGGCTTACCAAACCAGCACTATTTCAATGCCTGGCAGAGCTATAAAGCTTCTACTGTTCCTCTTCAGCTTCACCCAGCACTCAGGCCTCTGCACTAAACGCTGTGGTGTCACATGGAGGGGGTGGATACATTTAAGTTTAATGCTCACTGCAGCTAGCAGCCATTTATGGTAACAGACACTTTTGTTTCTTGGAATTAATATTCCTTTGGGTTTTTGGGTTGTTTTTTTTTTTTGGGGGGGGGAGGTGGCATAAATCAGGACTCTTTCCCTTATGGCTTAGAACAGTCTCAGATGCTAAGAGCAGAGAAGGACGATCACAAGCAATCAAATTACCATATCCTAATGAAGTACCATTTGTCAGCTGAGCCAGAATAACTATTTCCCAGCATACAGAAGGTAAACATCAGAAAGGCACAAGGAAGGTAATTAAAGCCAATGTGTTTAATCCTGCATTTGCACGAGGCTGAGAGAGAGCTGACAGCCACTCCAAGCTGCTTGCGCTGAAAGCTCTATCAGTCAGGGCAGCCTCTTGCCCTCAGCCCACCTCCCATTTTCCTTTCAGCCTTTCCCACCCCCCCCCAGCACCCACTGAGCTGAGTACTCTGTAGCCCCAGTCCTGAGCCCCACCTCTTTCTACACCTCTGGCACAGGGAGGTGAGGAGGTGCCCAGCATCCCAGGCAGTCAGGAGGCAGCTCTGTTGTTGCTGACAACTTGATGCACACGTGACGTTTTGAATGACTGCAGTACAGACATGTTTGAAATCTTGGCTACTTAAATAACCCCTCCTCTCCCGTCCAGTAAGGTGTTAAGGGCTCAAAAGGAATAGGTTTAGCAATTCTGGGTGCAATATTAGCTCAGCTACATGAGTCAAATCCATATGGTATATTAATGATTCCCAGCAAGAAAACAATTTCAGGAGCTATTCATTTAGCTTCTAATAGCTAATATCCAATAACTTCCATTTTATCCAAATACTGGAAGCAATAAAGGCTCCTATGCATCCAGCAAAATAGATAAGGAAATGGCATAGTAAGGAAATCAAGAATATGAGACAGATGTCAGAGCTCCAAGGAACAGAAGGTGATATTTTTATTCTTCCTCCTCCCTCCTAAAGTGCATGAAGAGGCACATACAGCCTGCTTAGGCATTCAAAGCAGTATTCAAAGAGGGGAGCCCTAATTCCCCTCTATGGAAAACAGGGTGAGGAAGGGGGACAATTCCAACAGGGGTGGCAATGCAGAGGACCACAAGATTCCATATGTAACACAGGGAAGGGGTGGATAAACCCCTCACCTGCACAGCAGCTGAATTTGTCTCAGCACTGCCCCTTCACAACTCCACCATGGCTTCGAACCTCAGCACCGAGCACAAGTGACAGCCTGGCATGGTGCTGCCCCACACGCAGCACAGGATTGCACTGCTCTGAGCCCCAGCCTGCACCACCCACAGCTCCGTGTGCACCACGTTAATAGCAGGTGGACCAAAGCCAGGGTAATGGCCAGCACTCCCGAATGAGACAACGAGGCCAGTGGCCTGGAGCGGCCACCTCATTACTGTCCCACCGTCTCACTGCTACAGCACACTGCACAGACTGAGATTTTGTCCTGGCTCCATTATCTGTCTTTTGAGTAGATTGTAATGCTGCAATTGCCTTTCCAAAAAGGCCAGGCTATCACAGTCAGAAATAACTAGGAATAATCTCTCTCCAGGAGGAGGTATACACTTTGCTGGGGAGCCACAAAAGAGCTGCATCCCACTGTTCCAGCAAAATCAGCTCCGTGCTTCACCTTGTTCAGTTTGCTCGTTGACCACAAATGGAGGCAGGTACCCAGCTGCTGCTGTTTAAGGCATGTATACATACTATCTTTCCTCAAACGAAACAGCAACAAAACTTCAAATGTTCAAAACCTCCAGATGCCTTCAGTGCATCTGGCACAGCTTCCAAAAGCAGCACTGTAAGTGCTCTGCCATATCCTCTGCCCTGCCCCATCTGATGTGCCATGTCCTCACTTGAGCTGCACTTTGACTACCAACTACTTCAGGGATCACCTTCAGTACTTTTCTTACACAAGCATCTCTGTAGCAATGCTTCCCTCAATAGCATTTCAGCCTGGCTGCAACCTAATCAGATGGAGCAGATCAGCACTGGGTTTCCCAAAAGCCTGTAGAAATGGGTCTTACTCTAAGGGAATGCTAAGGGTTCCTGATAAGAGCCAAAACTTTCTCTGTCACCAACTTCAGGAGGGATTAAAACCACTGAGCGTCCTGCAGAAATAGCTGTCTGCATTCAGCCATCAAGTTGATGTGTATATTGTACACAGGATTCCAATAAATTCACCTTCAGCATTTTCAAAGCTATCATTGCAGGGGGGAAAGAACATTTTATCAGAACACACCACTAGAAGTCTTTCTATTTAAAATATTGCCTCCAAATTGACAGAAATAACTACCATGCCATTGAACAGGCTTTCCTTCAGGAGCCACGAAGACCTTTCACTTTAAAGCCAAAAAGCTTTCTGGCGTGCCACTTCCACCATCTATACTCTGCCCTCTCCTTCTACAAATCCTCCATGCTTCCCTGCTCCAGACCTGAGCCCACTCTGAGCAGCCTTTCTGGTCCAGTTGCTGGGAGAGGAAAAACCACTCCTGTCTGCCTTTCCCCCTTCCCCACCAGCAGCACTGGAGCTGCCCGGTCTGCCTGAGAAGAGCTGCTCCAAGTGACATTTTACAAAGCAAGTGGCACATCCTACACCAATGGCAGGGGAGAGAAGAAAGGAGAACCAGCTATCCCCTGCAGGACTGCACACACCTCCAGCACGAGAGAAGCCTCAAAGAACACACCCTAGCACCTTGGCAAAGGCAGAGCGGCAGGAGATGGGAGCAGCTGAAGGAATGTGCTGACACCTGGGCTTTGGGAAAGGCTGGGCAATGCTGTCCCCACTCAGGAGATGCCGTTGCTTTTGTGGGAGGCTCAGCTGACATCACCGATCACCACGGGTAGTTCAGATGTTCAAACACTTCTTGCTCTATATATGCTGTTTGCAATTCTGCAGAGCCCAAAACCCAAGAAAATAAGGCAAATGGAGGGAATTAAAACTGATTCCCCAGCTGACTTCACAATGGTATCCTTAACAGTGTTTCTGCTCCCAGGTCTTCCAAATTCAACTACGTACAAGGCATGCTCCATCATGCTGACACCTGACACGAGCGTCTACAAAGAAAACAGACTTGGATTCTCCAGAGCAAAGGCAGCCTGCACAGCACTGCTGATTTACGTGTGCTGCAAGTCTCTGCTCTTAGCTGATGGTTGCAGGGATGTTGTCAGTGTATTCATGCCACAAAAGCAAAAATCAAACAAAGAAAAAAGATTTTGACAAAGAAAATCTGACTTTTCTGGCTATAAGTCTCCACCTTATCATGAGCTCTGTACCTGTTGGATGGTTCTGCTCCTAAGCACTCCCAAAGCCAGACACTGAGTGTTGTGCAATAAATCCAGTGTAGGGTTACTGCCCCACACTGAAAGTTTTGCCCATGCTTTAGAGATCCTACAAAAGGTTATAGCAGAGAGAAGCAACCCCCCTCTATCCTGCAGAGAAATATTTCCGTTAAGCAAAATGATAGGGCCACCACCAACAAATGCAGCAAATCTGTATTTGCAGTGAGGAGCCCTTGAGATTAATATCACCTTCTAAAAAACTTGTACCCATAAGATGCACTGTCAGTGGGGTTAAAAGGCTCGTGCATCACAGAATCACAAAATGGCTTGGGTTGGAAGGGACCCCAAAGATCATCGAGTTCCAACACCCCCGACACAAGCAGGGCCACCAACCACCAGATCTGGTACTAGACCATGTTGCCCAGGGCCACATCCAACCTGGTCCTTGATCACTTCCTCAGAGCCTAGTCATGCATGGAACTTACTGGCTTGATCCTATTTCTTGCTGAATTGGGCCATTCCTCAAAAGTGCTAGAAGCCTGCAGGAGCCCCGAGGCTGGAGGGGCCTCGGGAGCACTGAACCTCCTCGCCTGGAGGTTCTGCCACAGGAATTCAAACATGGCACACTCAGGCTCTAAGCTAGCAAGGCGCTTTGCTCCCCGTGCTCTGTGGATTCGGCTTTTCAGCACACTCCTTTGATGGTTAATTGGTTCTGCTGTGGTTTTAGGAAGTTTCATATAATACTTATTCTCTTTACAGCTCTACCTGCAAAGTAATTCAAAAGATTCTCTGCTCAGACCACCTCGGTAAACCTGCTGACTCCATAATACAAATTCAAAGCAATTCCAGGTCAAACCTTTAATCAAAGAGACCTCTCTAAGCTTCTTCTCACCCTTATTAAAGAGATTTACAAAACCGTGAAGGAGGTTGGAGAGTTAATGACGTGCCATTTTAAAAGGCTCCATTAAAATTTGGGTATTTTTATCTTCTAGAAAAAGCATTTGCAGATTGTAACTCCAAGGAGACAATTATAAGAGCATTCTGAGAGTCTTTTCACTTGATCTATAAGGAGGAGAAATGGTACAGCCGAGTACAGGAAAGAAAATACACTGCCTAAGCCTTTTTCTTGAATAGGATCCTAACTAGGCGTGCTGCAGCTGCAGTGAAGTGTCTCACGCTCCCTTGATTTATTACCGTAAGGGCCACATCATCTGCCAAAGTGCGCTTGCAAGAAATTAAATGGTTTCCAAAGGAAACATTAGAATAAGACTGATTTTAGATTTGCATTTTTACCCTGATTGGTGTCTGTGGAGTTCCTTTGAAAACTTTTGTATCAAACACAAATACAAAATTATTACCGAATGCAATTTGAATTTGGGAAGGCTTCAGGAAGGAAGCCCGGTTCCACTCGGAGAGAAAGGAGGAGGCTGTTTACAGCAGTGAGAACGCAGAAGAGTACTGAAAGAGAAAGGAAGTGGCAGTCTTCCAACATGCTGTGCCTTGGACCAAATTGCTTTCTGTCTAACATGATGAGTTGCTCTCAGGCGTGAGTTATTCCGCTAACCTCTGAGCCTGACCTTGGACACTAAGCTTCACATCAAATGTAAGTAACAAATTAGGGGCCTGATCCTGTACTCCAACTTCCCTTTTGCTTCAAACCGAGGAGGGGGAATGGTAGTAGAACCTGTCTTAATATTGGTACGGTGGTATTCCTGATGGACTTCCAGACAGAAAGCTCCTACCATTAGCCTAGCTGCTGCCGACACAATTTGGGATCGTAGCAGAAGATGAAAAGGCACTACGTAACATCTTATAGTCCAAGTAGACTGGCGACCTAAAACAGCGTGTATTCTCTCATGAACACCCAGAAGTTTAATATGACTAACAGGCCAAACAAGCCCCTTTTTCAGTATCATCTTGAGTCACGCTGCATGAAATCCCAAAATATTGGCAGTATGAAGGACGGACATCTTGTTATCCTGAAGAGGTGGCTTAATTTTCAGATGTGTCAGGAAGCTGCTGCTGTCAAATTACCAACATCCCAATAGCACGGCATCATGTGGCATAATTCCTAACTTTAGTTTTCCACGATATGAATCCTACAGCACAACCAGCTGCTATTAGACACTGGGAACAAAGCAGTTGTGGTAGTTAGTGCCACCGAGCAAAGATCTGCCTGGATCTCCTGAGTTTATGTGGTCTTCAGAGGGGATGTATAAAGTCCCAGGGAACGGTAAGATAAAAGTACATCTGGAGGTACATGACTGATCATGAAAAATGGATTGAATCAAGTCTCCCCACTTTTATCTGGATTATTCCCAGAAAAGTCTCACAGAGATTCTACAAGGGACTGTCCTTGGTTTGAATTTGCAGTAATGGTTAGAACCAATAGCTGCTTGCTACACAACTTCACCATCGCCATCCCCTCTCAAGAAGCCTGAGCTACACCCACTGGTGGATCAGACTCCTACCTGCTCCCTTTTTTCACCCCGTAGTCAAAACAAGCACTTCACCTAAACTACAGCACATTTCTACAGCTAGACAGGATCCCGTCATGATGAAGCTCATCAGATTTTAGAGCTACAGAATATCAGAGTCTGACCACTGAAAATCCTTCCAGGTATATGGCACCCCTCCCTTCCTACACACTGCTTCTACAATCCCACTGCAGCTACCGTGTTCCTAAGCCTTTTGCTCATACAGTGAACCCGGATGATGCATGAGAATGCAGTGACAACACTTCTGTTTGATAGATGTTCAAGACATTCTGTTGATGGTATACTGTAACTGCTTAGGGTTAATAACTGAAACTGATTCAGTGCTCAGAATCCTCTAACTTTGTTCCAATCGGGAAAAATCATGTTCAGCTATGAGATGATGGTATCATTAAAATTCTATTTCAGAGAAATACTGTTAAATGATAATTTTGCTCTTCATATTAAGAGAGGATTAATAATTGAATCCAAAGACCTAGTTATATATTTTGGTAGATTTGTTTCCTAATAGAAAGAATGACTTAAACAGAAATCCATTAAGTTTTTTAGTATTCCCATGCTAGTTTGATTCTAAGCTTTTCCATTAAGTAGCAAAGTCTTAATGGCATTAAACCACTTAAACAGCAAAAACAGCACATAATTATCACTTTGAATTCAGACTTTTAGAGTGCGAATAGATACTGTACATCACTGACAATTCACACTCCCAGACACATTTTTCTGTTCCTTCACAGTCCCTTGTACTGATAATTGGCCCAAACATCCATCATTTGCTCTCACAAAGATTTACTAAGAGTAACAGGATAACAAAATTAAGCCTAAATGAAAGAAGGCGTAACAAACAGCTACTGCGTTATTCTTACCTTAAGATAGATGTTTAGAAATGAGTGGGAAATGAGGGCATTGTCATGCATAATCCAGTACGCCAACAAATAAAACTATGCAGCACACTGCAACCCAACTTGCCCTGCTACACTCACTGCCTGGCTCTCTTTAGAACAGAATCCTTAAGAGTTGGAAGGACCTCTGAAAGCCATATAGTCCAACGCCCCTGAAATGGACAGGGATGCCACAATTAAGCCAGACTGCCCAGGGCATGATCCAGCCTCACCTTGAAAGTCTCCAGGGATGGGGCATGCACCACATCACTGGGCAACCTGTTCGAATGCCTCACCACCCTCACTGTAAAAGACTTTTTCCTTATATCCAACCTAAATCTACCCTCTTTAAGCTTGAAACCATTACCCCTTCTCCTGTAACAACAGATCCTGCTTAAGCGTCTGTCCCCTTCTTTCCTGTAGTTCCCCGCTAGATACCGACAGGCCGCTCTCAGCTCTCCCCACAGCCTTCCCTTTTCCATGCTGCACATCCCAGCTCTCAGCCTGTCCTCACAGGGAGCTGTTCCATCCCTGAGATCATTTTTGTGGCCTTCCTCTGGACACACTCCAACAGCTCCATGCCTCTCCTGTGCTGAGCACTCCCCATCTGAACTCAGCGCTCCAGGTGAGGTCTCACAGCACAGAGCAGAGGGGCAGATTCCCACCCTCATCTGCTGGCTGTGCTGCTGTGGATGCACCCAGGATCCAGTTGGCTTTCTGGGCTACGCGAGCACAGTGCTGACTCATGCCCAGCTGCCATCCCCTCATCTTCTTTGCTTGGCAGGGCTGTGCTCAAGCCTTCCATCCCCCAGCCTGTCTTGATAGTGGGGGTTGCCACGACCTAGGTGCCAGACCTTTCATTTGCGCTCATTGAACCTCATGAGGTTCTCCTGGGCCCACTGCTCAGTCTGTCTGGGTCTCTCTGGATGGCATCCTGTCCCTTGGACGGTTGACCACACCACACAGCTTGATGTCATCAATAAACTTGCTGAGAGTGGACTCAACCACACTGTCAGTGTCACTGATGAAGATATTAAAGTGTATCAGCCCCGGCACTGACACCTGGGGGACACTACTCAGCACTGACCTCCAGCGACCTTTGCCCTGGGAATTCAGAACATCCCATCTGTCCTTGCTGCCCTGATCCCAGCCAGCCCCACCACAAAGGACTGCTGGGGGTTCAGGGGTGGCACAGCCCCTCCTTCCATCACCACCACATCCACCAGCACTGCAGGGGACAGGAACAGCACTGGTTTGGGGGACTGCAATCCCCCAGGTGCATTTCCACCCGTGCCCTTCTCATATGGTGATACACCATAGAGTACCATAGCACTAAGGAGCAGAGCAGTACCTTTGCATTTGTATGTGAGACATATGCCCATCAAGCCAACAAAAGGCAGAGTTCAGCAGCACTGTGGCTTGGTTGCTGACAGTAGTGGCTCCACTGAGGACCGTGGAACAGCAGCTGCAGCAGCATGAAGCTGTGTGAGCCAACAGGCCAGCAGCAGGTCGGTATGTACAAACAGAATAGAAAGGACCCAGACAGCATGTTAGGGCTGGCTAAATCGAACACCCATGTAACAACACAACAGTGTCATCATCTGTTGGAAAGGGAAAGAGGCTGAAATCTGATGTGACTGATCTCAGTGCAGCAGCCTCAGCCCCTCTGTGCTCTCCCTGTTTGCCTGTAGTGCACGTTACTCCCTGCTCACACACACACACCATTAGCACTGTTCCCATCCCTGCTTCACCAGAAGGCACGAAGCTTCTGAATCTGATTGTGGTTCTGGGCCAGCAGCACCCGCAGGCTGCCCTGCACAGACCCCCAGGAGCAGGGGCATAACATTCCTGGCACATCTCTCCACTAAACCACATGAATAACTCCAGTTTGCTACAAATAGAGGTACCTTGCAGGCACATTCATTTGGCCTCTGCACACACAGCTCCAGAGTCTCCTGCTTCGATATCGGCACAGCAAAGCAAACATCTGCTTGGAGGTTTGGCTGTTTCAGAACCTGACTGACCCTGTCAAAAGAAACAAATGTCAATGTTTAGCTCAAGAAAGCATCTCATGGAGGCTGTCATCATTCAGGCCTCTCAGAAGCTCTGCTATCTCTACCCGTTCTCTTCCTCCTCCTCCCTTAATATGATAACATCAACAGAATCTCCCACATCTTTCCATCTAGTAACAATAACTATTTACTATTTGTCAATAAATGGTATACCAGCAGCATTTCTGTAGTCCCGGGCTGCAGGTAACCAAACAGAGGCAAGGCCTCAGATGTTCACAGGGACCACAGCTCCTGGGAGCCAAGACACCACCCAGGTCTGTAAGTCACACCAAGGCAGTGCCCAACAAGCCAGCTTCCCACCAGGGACTGTCTGTTTTTTTTTGTCTTTTTTTAAATCAAACAAAGATGAAAACATGGGAATCTAATGTTTAAAGAGCGCTCTTTGCACATTCCTAGCAAGAAAATCTTAGTAGCTTCACTATTGGCTAGGAAAAGTTGTAGTTGCCCCTTGCTTTATCTAGAACAAGGTAGCCAAGCAAAAATACTAACCTATTTTTAATTCTTGTGCAACTCTTTTCCCATTCCCACCTTCAGTCTTGCTATAGACTGGCCACACAAAGTGTGACACCTACTAATTACTTTACTGGACTTGAATGTTACAGCCTCTAGGCAAAATATCTCTACTTGTACGTAAATTTAGGTATTTAAACAAAGCTCAAGGGCTCCATGTAAGTACCAGTATCATTCCACACATTTTTCAGCATTATGGCATAAGGTATGAAACTAAATTTTGTTTTGGCTCCAAGACCATCTGCATTAACAGTGGTCATATTTTCATAGAATCATAGAATGGAATGGGTTGGAAGATCATCTAATTCCAACTCCTGGGGGCAGGGTCACCAACTACTAAATCAGGTACCCAATCAGGTTGCCAAGAGCCCCATCCAACGTCCTTGAATACCTCCAGGACTGGGGCACCCACAGCTTCTCTGGGCAGCAGTGCCAGGGCCTCACCACCCTCTGAGTAAACTTCTTTCTGGCATCTAATCTAAATTCCCCCTCTTTTAGTTTAAAGCCATTCTCCTCAGTCCTATCACTATCTGACCGTGCAAAAGGTCGGTCCTGCTCCTGCCTATAAGCTCAAGTACTGAAAGGACACAATGAGGTCTCCCCAGAGCTCTCTTTTCTCCAGGCCGAACAATCCCAGCTCCCTCAGCCTGTCTTCACAGCAGAGGTGTTCCAGCCCTATGAGCAGCTTTGTGGCATCCTCTGGACATGTTCCAACAGCCCCACATCCTTGTGCTGGGGACAGGCCTGGACACAGTACTCCAGGTAGGGCCTCACAAGTGCAGAGCAGGCAGGGACAATCCCCTCCCTGCCCACTGCCACCCCTCTGTTGATGCAGCCCAGGACACTGTTGGCTTTCTGGGCTGCAAGTGCACACTGCTGGCTCACGTCCAGCTTTACACACACCAGGATGATCAAGGTCTTCTCCACAGGTCTGCTCTCAAGGAGTTCTTCTCCCCATCTGTACATGTACCTGGGATCGCCCTGACTCAAGTGCAACACTTTGCACTTGACTTTTTTGAACCTCATAAGATTTTCATGGGACTACTTTTCAAGCCTGTGTAGGACCCTCTGGATGGCACCCCTTCCTTCTATTGTGTCAACTGCACCGCTCAGTGTGGTGTCATCAGTAAGTTTGTTGAGGATGCGCTGAACTCACATTGAACTCCATGCCGCTGATAAAGATGTTGAAGAGCATTGGTCCCAAGACAGACCCCTAAAGGACACCACTCATCATTAGCCTCCACCTGGACATAACATTGCTGACCACAACCTCTGACTGCAAACATCCAAACAATTGCCTTCAAATCCATCTCTCCCCAATTTAGATATAAGAATGTGGTGCAGGGCCACACCAAGTGCCTTGCACAGGTCTGAGTAGAAAACATCAGCTGCCCTTCCTTTGTCTTCTGATAGTGTCACTCCACCACAGAAGGCCACCAGATTAGTCAGGCACAATCTGCCATTGGTGAAGCTGTACTGGCTGTCTCACACCACCTCCCTGTCTCACATGTGCCATAACATCTCTTCCAGAAGGATCTGTTCCGTGATCTTCCCAGGCACAGAGGTGAGGCTCAACTGCAGCTCCCCAGATCTCCCTTCCTCACCTGCTTAAAAATGGGACTGATATCGTTTCTCCAGTCACAAGGGACTTTGCCTGACAGCCGCATCAGCCAGTTCCTTCAGGACCCGGATCCATGTCATCAGGCCCCATAGATTTGTACACAATGTTTCGTGAGGCAGTCTTGAACTTTCTGCTCTCTTAGAGAAGGAGAGACTCTTCTCCCCAACCCCGTCCAAAGGTTCGGGGATGTGAGAGACGTGGGAAACTTGAAGATCAGTGTGGACCGAGGCATGTTTTGGTCTGCTTTTGTGACCACTCTATACTCAGTTGCGCTCACTCACACAAGAAACCCCTGCCCCGGAGATGTCGGTCCATCACCAAGTCAGCGGCAGGCAGTCTGAGCCCACGCGCTCCCCTCAGCGAACAAACTCCACTCCCTTAAGCCCAGCCTGCAGCCAACGAGAGAGGGAGCGCTTGCGGTAGTGTCGAGGCCCCGCCTTCCCGTCCCCGTCAGGCCTCCGCACACGGCTTCCCGCGCTGCCCCGCGCCTGGCGGGGCGGAACCGGAAGGGCCGAGCTGCGCTTCCGCCGGGGAACCGGAAGGGGCGTCGGAAGAGGTGGGGCGCGCTGCAGGGATAACCTAACAGTGTTACCGAGCCAGAAGATTTGGTTCCGTGCCTTAACGTCAACCAAGTCTTGCAGACAGGGAATCGTGACAGTATTTGAAATCTCTGCCAAGAGATACCCGATGAGAAAAATGTCACTGGCCACAGAGAACACTGAAAAACACGCACCCCGCTGGGTCTCCCCGCTAGTGTAGCAGGTCCTGTGCCTCCCGCCCCCTTCCTCTGTCTCCTCCTCCTCCTCCTGCAGAGATGGAAGCACTGACTCCTCGGGGCAATGGGGCCGGCACTGTGTATCACTGATGAAGCCAAACGGGAAGATCTGTAAAAATCTGTGGAATTAAATGCCCATTGCTTGGTGAGGTCACAGTATCACAGAATCATGGAATGGCCTGGGTTGAAAAGGATCATAATGATCATCGAGTTTCAACCCCCCTACTGTGTGCAGGGTCACCAATTCACGTGTGATGTTAAACTCTGTGAACTAAAATTTCTTGTGCAAGGTGGTAGCATGGTCGGGGGCAGTTATTACATAAAAGGGCTGAGATGCTGTTTCCACATGAAGGGCCACCACAGATACAGTCTAAGGTACTTTATGCTCACACTGACATTTGACCATTTGCCTCTGGTTTTGTACATCTTTCCCTCGATGGCACCTTCTGCACCTGTACTGACAGAAACAGGGCTATCTCCTATTGACTGGGGTCTGAGCACCACCTAGATACTGCTATGTGCAGCCATATGAAGATGAGAACTAAATGGTAGCATCATTACCTAATGCTGAAGCTGTGCCAAAAGTGTAACTGCTGAGGCCAGTGCAGAGCCTGGTCCTTCACCTTTCAAGCTCACAAAAGACTTCTGAATCACTGAAAACATCTTGGAGGTTGCTGCCTTTCTTTTAGTTCAATTACCATCTGCAGGAATTTGTAGTTCTTTAATAGGGAAAACATTCCAATCTGAAAAAAAAAAGAAACCTGCATGTCAGTAAGGACACAAATCAATTTTGGGGGTTCCTGTTTTCTGTAACTAATCTTAGAATCCACAGTTGTCATTAAAAAACAAAGTCACTTCTTGCTCTCTAGACTGAGCATTCATTTCCATCATGCATATGAAAACCATATTGCCAGATGGTAAAGAGCAAGCGTGACTCTGTCCTCATGCACTTCAAGACCACACACAGAGGGTTTTTCCATAGGGGAAGTCACAGAATTGAGAAAAAACAGCAATGCAATATGTACTGAAGTTGAGATTAACACAAACAGATGCCCTATACTTTGGTGGAAGTCTTTTTAGCTGCTCAGGAACAAATCTTTTATCTCAGTATGAGAACGTTGCTCCTGCCTGCCAAAAATCAGTTTTGTGTGCAGTGATGGTGAAACCCAAACACTGGTGGGGAGGGTACAGGTAGAGAATTTACAACTACAAAAACTTCTCTAGAACCACAGAATAGTGAATAAGAGATTTTATTCTTGCTTTTGGCCATAAAACTAACGTTTACAGACAATAACTAACGTCTGGGTCTGAGACGCTGGCATCTCGTGAGCTTTCAAAAGTCTCCACAAGGTGGGCTCAGAGATCTTCCACTACACACTTCTGACGTTTGAGACACGTTTCCTGGAGGAGCCTTCCTCACTCCAAAGCACACACAGGGTTGTGCTCAGGGGGTCTCCTCTGAGCTCTGCCAACCCCAGAGCAGCTGTGTGGCTGCTCCTTTTGCTTTCCTTCCTTCATCAAAGACAAAGCTAATACAGAATGAGTCGTCGTAAATCCCAGGCCCTATTAAATCTCTCTCCACCACCACGTTCTCCTAAACAACTACATCTGTCTAGGACACAAAGTGGGGAAAGGACCGATGCTTTGAAAGGCAGTGTCTGAGTGCCCTGGGAAAGCAGCGGGTTTCAGACTGCAAGAAGCTGGAAGGAGCCACAGGAGGCTCATGCAGCTACTATGCATCCCCCACACTCTGCCTTCAGGCTGTGGGATCTATGTCTCGGAACCCCTGCGAGTGACTCTCAGGCATCTCCAAGCCATTTTGCCCCAGTAATCTGAGAATGGTGTTAATCAGTTCAAAGACATCACCTAAGCTTTTAGCAGAGCTTTCCTCCCAGTGCTCTATGATTTAAATTTAGCAGCACCTTGCCTGAAACACACTGTATTTCACACAAACAAAAGGAGAGGAGGAAATCACACCACATATTGACATTAAATCTCCCTTTTCAGCTAAGCAAAATTTTCTTTCAAGATTTTAGGCAGTAACTGATGCTTCTGATAAGCTTTAGGACTCAGCTCTTTAAAAGCCCACACATCACAAAACTTCAGAGATAAATATATCTCTGAACTGTGGGTAAATACTGCTGGGTAATCAAACAGCTCTTGAGCTTTCAGGGCTATATGTTCCTGCCTGCAGCAGCACTGGGCTGCCCAGCCTGCACCTAATGCCCAGCCAGATAATGCCAACCTACAAATAATGCCCACTCTGCAGATAGTGACATGCTTGCTTCCATCATCCTTGGCTGAGCCAGTGCAGGCAGGTAAAATATACCTGAGTGACCCTGCATTGCACAAAGGCAAAATGTTTAATGGGCAATTCCGTAAATAGATACGCTTTGCCCTGACTGCATACATTAACCTCTCTGTAATGTAGCCTCTTTCCTAGCTACCTGGTGTACTCAACTCTTTTCAAGCTCTACGCTGCACCAAGTGATGGGTCTCCACAGTTCTGCTTGTGTCTTTACCTTTGTTGGAAGAGAAGAAAGGAGAAAGGGACAAACGCTTTCATGTCTTCAGCCATTAGATTACAAAACGCATAATTTAAAAAATAAAATAAGCAAATGAGGTTCACACCAAAGAACAAGAGCCAGAGGCTCCCCACGTGCATAATTTTCCATGAACCATATTTTCTTTCTCACAGCACCAAGCAAACATTAATCCCCACACCAGCACTAAGTGGTAAATATTTTTCTCCCTGAGTGATAGAGAGCAGACTAAGTGGCACACCTCAAGCCAAGAGTACTTCATTTCATATTAGTCAGAGGGTGGTGAGGCGCTGGCACAGGCTGCCCAGACAATCTGTGGACAACCCATTCTTGGAGGTGTTCACAACCTGGCTGCATGAGGCCCTGGGCAATGTGACGCAGTGGATGGCAACCAGCCCACTGCAGAAGCCTAGATATACACAAACTTTAAGGTCCCTTCCCACCCAAGCCATTCTATGATTCTCTATAATTCTATGATTATACTTTAAAACTTCCCTGGTCTTCAGACCTTGGATCAGATTGTGGCTCTGGCTTGATAATAAATACAACAATATTTGATGGCCTGAAAAGATATCTGAATTCCCTCTCCAAATGCCTTCAGATCCATCTCATTTTATTATGTGAATTCATAAGAATGAACACACTATAAAAGCAGAAGGTTCTTTTCCAGCTCTGAATAAAGGATCCAAATTACCTAACTACATTTAACACAGACAAGAGGGCACCCACACCCCATGACACGGTTGCCCCCATCAGCTGTTCTAGCTCCACCCCTGGAGGTTCCCAAGCTTTCACCAGGCAAAATCCCAAGCGAGTCCCAAGTGCCATGGTCTGCTCCTAGAGCTGGCTCTGCCTGGAGCAGGAACATTGGGCTGGCGGCCTCCAGGCTACCAGATGACAGCTGTTTTTTCTCTTGCAGACACACAGACTTTGCAGTAAGTTTGAGTTTACAAGGGTAAGCATAGACCCCTGGAAACATGGGACAGCAAGCGATGCATGCATCTGGCAATTACATTTTGGCTGCTGTTGACTTCTGTTGTTCACAACAGAAGCACCTGAAAAGACAGAGCATGAGGGTGACCGTAATTCTTAGGTGTTTCTCTTTGAATACCAAGAGCTGTGTAAGGGGGTTCCTCTTCCTCTCCCTCCATCTCACCTTGCTATCAGACACAGCAGCAACCAACAGGCTCCTCAAAAGACAGCTGTGGCATTACTTCTTTCTCCGGTCAGACACATGTTCATTTCCTATGCTCCCATTCCAGAAGCAGCTCTACTCCCCACTGTGAAAAGAGGCCGTGCTGGCAGAGCACCTGCTTACAGTGGTTGGCATTGATTCTCCCCACCTCAGAAGATCACATCTCTTACATGAAACTAGCCATGAGTGCAGGAGAGGACCTCTGGGGAGACCAAGGAATTTGCAGGTGGCAACACTGAGAGGAAACAGTGGGACAGTTTTTGCACATCTGGCAAAGTGCAATAACAGTGCTCTCAGCCTCCAGGCTAACTGCTGTGACTGGATGCTACAAGACAAGGAGTGAAGTGTCCTTATAGTGCTACGTGTCAAACATCCCTGTGATTGTATTATGAAGTTGTAGATGACCTCCTTGAGAAACACTGCAAAGAAGCTGTCAGTTTGGAAGCTCGCGGGTACCTGGGTAACATCTCCCCATGGAACCTCTGATTTGACATTCATGGATTTTATGATCCACAAAGATCTTTATTTTTGGTCGGTAAAAAAAACCCAGACGTGGCCTGTGAAAATACAAACTTCAAACCTTTATCTATGCAAAGGGACCATTAGACTTCACCAAGCACCCATGAAGACTACCAAAAGTTTACAGAGGCCACAAGCTGACTAACAAGAGTTAGTCAGGTCAAATTTATTTGTGTGCCTAATTATAGCTTGAGAAGCATCGCTCGTTCTGGCAGACATGCTCAGATAAGAAGTTTCTTTAACCACGAGCTTACAGTTACAAAATCCAGTCAGAAATGGCGCCCACGGGACACACCTCGTGCCCAACGCCCCTCAGTGCCCACTGAGCCACATCGCGGAGAGACGCGGGGCCGCCACTTCGGCGCGGTGAGCGCAGGGGAACGCAACGGCACTTCGGGAGGAAACGGTGCCACCTGCCGTTCTCAACCGTTTCGTCCCCCCCTGCTTTCCCTGCGAGATGGCGACGCCGCCCAGCGACCGCCGCGAGGGTAGCCGGGGGCAACCGGGAGCGGAAGATCCGCGCGGCACTTCCGCCGGGAACCGGAACTGGAGCCGGAAGGGGCGGGACGCGGCGGGTGCCGGTGTCCTGGCACGGGCGGCGGCGGTGGCGCCGGTGAGTAGCGGCGGAGTCGGGCCTAGCCCGGTTACCGGCGACGCGGGGAAGAACGGGCACGGGCACGGGCACGGCCGCGACGGCTGAGGGCGGCGGGGCCCGGCCCGGTGGGGCCGCGGATGAGAGCAGAAGGTGCGGTGAGCGCGCTGCCTGCGGAGGGGCCGCGCGGTGCCTGCCGCCACGCTTACGCACGGAAACGGTGGGGTGCGCTTATCCCTTATCGGTTCCTAAAGTGTGTCTCCTTTCCAGGAACGATGCTTTCCGAAAGCAGTTCTTTCATGAAGGGTGTGCTGCTGGGAGGAATATTCTGCGTAGTGGTCACGCTTCTTGGACACGTTAAGATCGGCCATGGGACCAGAGCGCATCATCACGAGCACCATCACATTCAGGCTCCCAACAAAGAAGAAGTGTTAAATCTTTCAGAAAATGAACGACTGGAGCTCAGCCAGAGCATCCGCGTTTACTGCATCATCCTCGTGAAACCCAAAGACATCGGGCACTGGGCTGCGGTGAAGGAGACGTGGAGCAAGCACTGCAACAAGGCAGAGTTCTACAGCTCTGAGAACGTTAAGGTGTTCAACGCTGTAGTCCTCAACACAAACGATATGTGGACGATGATGAGAAAAGCTTACAAGATAACCTATGAGCGTTACAAAGACGAATTCAACTGGTTCTTCCTTGCCTATCCAACAACGTTTGCTATTATTGAAAATCTCAAGTATTTCTTACTGAAGAAAGACCCTGCGCAGCCTTTTTATATAGGCCATACTATGAAATCTGGTGACCTGGAGTACGTAGATGGTGAGGGAGGAATTGTTTTGAGCATCGAATCACTAAGACGACTCTCTCATGTTTTCGAAGACTCTGACAAATGTCCAGAGCAAGGCGGTATGATTTGGAAGCTTTCTGAGGATAAGCAACTAGCAGTGTGCCTCAAGTATACCGGAGTGATTGCTGAAAACGCAGAGGACTCTGAAGGAAAGGATGTTTTTAACACCAAATCAGTCAATGCTCTCATTAAAGAGGCAATGGCTAGTCGGCCTGAGCAGGTGGTGGATGGCTGCTGCTCAGATATGGCCATCACTTTCAACGGACTGTCTCCCAACCACATGCACGTGATGATGTATGGGGTTTACAGGCTGCGGCCGTATGGCCACACTTACAGCGATGCACTCGTCTTCTTACCCCCTGCAGGTTCAGATAATGACTGATGTCTTTCAGAGAGGAGATGGGACCAAGGAGGCAGCTGTTCTCGTGACACGCATTTGTACAGACACTCGATTTTCTTACCCAATTGTACTCATGTACATTTTTTGCACAAAAATTTGGTAAAGCTCTTAATTTTAAAAGTGGAAGGAGAACTTTCTAAGTCTTTTATACAGGAACGATTCTGGCTTTTTGACAGTGCCAGAATGAACGATAAAGGAGTTGTTTGGGATAAAAGGAAATTAAGTTTATGGGGGGGGGGGGGGAT
>PPHD01000184.1:38916-66375 GCA_002909625.1 Bambusicola thoracicus | reverse complement strand
GTCTAAGTATTTATTAATGAAATGTCAAAAGAACTTTAGTCTGCTATAAATATATTTTTGCAAGATTTTGATTCTCTCAATTCTTCCAGACACTTCCGGAATGTCTTTATATCTTTTTAAGATGTACCAATAAACCTGACTACAGATTCAGTCTAAAAGACCAACTTTTATGTGATTTCCTTTATGCTGAAGTATAGAGCAGCTTGAATTATACTGGTTAGGCAGTCCATGGGGTGCACCTGTTGCTTTGTGTACAATCTCCTAACTCAGAAACGAGCTAGCAGGAAGCAACCGACAGAAGAAATCTATTAAGAAGTTAATACAGAATAATATTAAGTGTATGCATTGAGACCTTTAGACTGCCTTTCTTAATCTCACAGAAGAACGAGATAACTACATTTGAATATTAGCATTACATAAATATTAGTATGGTCAGGTAGCCTGTTAGCACAGAAGTAATTGCTCATTTAACACTGTTAAATAAGAGCATTAAAGTTCTATTTGTTTTCCGTGTTAGAGGTGCTAATAGTGTTTACACGGAAGAAGTTGGTTAGCTGTGAATACAAGTATAAAGCACAGCTCTATTTACAGACACTTCTGAACACTACTAAGGTGCACATAGATCAGTGTGCTTCCACACTCAACCTTTCTTTGTTCACAATGCCAAACACATTAAGTGCAGAAAAAAAATGTACAGAACTCTCCAACACTTATTTACATGCACCTGAAATCTCAAGCTTTACACATCACCTTGTCACATTCTTTTCTTCCACCGGTTACAGTTAAGTGGTAATAAACAGCACTTTGGTGTGTTTCCTCCATTTAGAACCTCCTAGACATTACAAAGGCTTAAAGCGGTACTGCCTCGGGCTTCATTGGTACTACATTACCTATAGAAGAGCTTAGGAGATACAAGGTTAGTCTGTTGAAGAAAGCTGTGCTATCTGTAATATTTCATCCCAGCTTTAGCTGCAGGGGGGGGAGGAAGGGTTGTGAAACAGCTAATCCAGAGCTGATTAGCAGCAACATTTCTTATTAAGAATGGCACCAAGGCAGCAACCATAGCTGTTTCAGAGGAGAGTTAGAGACAAGATGGAAGAAGAAAAAGCAAGCCACAGAACTGACTAGCTCCTTCTATACACAAAGGAACCACTGAGGCACAAACTGATTCCCCACAGCACTAACATATTAGTATAGTTACGGCCTTTAAGATACCTAATAATGTCCACCACTACTCTGAAGGGAAAGCCTGAGGTTTGACTCAACTTCTGTCTGCAATATGTGGTAAAGGATACAAAAATTATGGTGATAATTACATGTATACTTTCAGATATACCTTATTTTCAAAAGCAGTCTTGTAAATAATTTTACAGCAGTAGTTTAGGAGTAGCACATGTTAATACTTTCATCTGTTGTGTTGTATTTTGACTTCAGCATTAGATTGAGAACACCTCTGCCACTATCTGCTGTAAAGGTCACAGAAATGAAACATGCAGGGCACTGCACATGAAATCAAGCCCTACCATTAGTAAAATATAAGTGTTAGAAGAGACTTAAAATATTAATAAATACTTCCAGAGACAGAGTTACGAACAGTAGACCTTAATGTTTTCTTAGTTTATTAAGTACTTCCATGGCACAGTCTGTTTTTCCATAGACACAGCTTTGGGTATGCAATCACTGAACAAAGTGGTGGATTACTCAGACAAACAGTGCTCTCTATCCACTTGTGCAGGTGTACCTGTATAGCAGCGTGCAGAAGCTGACATCCCTTTTGAAGCTCCACTTGGCTCTAGAGCTATGTTTTACTATTGTGCCTTTGTTGAACAGTGATTTTGTTTCTATTCCTAAAGATGCAAACAGGGAGTAGCACATCAGGCACCAACTGGCACATACTCCATTTGAAGCATGGCCACCACTGCTGTAAATGCCACTGTAAGGAGAGCTATATCAGTGTTGGTAGGTAGAAATTTGAGCTTATATATATATTATTAAGTTATGATCTAAGAGAGAAGACTTTATAGTCCACATATGACTTTATGTTCTTAAATCCTACAGACAAATGCTTCTTAAGAAGTAGAATTCCTGAAGTAAAATACTAAAGTTAATGCTGTTAATAAATTAAGTTAAAAAAAACCATTTCTCCACATTCAATAAACAGATAGGCTAGTGAGATGTTAAATCAGATGCAAAAAAAATCTGAAGTGTTTTGGAGGTTTTAGAAACTGTACTAATTATATTTCACATATATTTTACATGACTGTTTTAGAGGAGCATAAAAATGTAAACATTCCTTGGCTTTTTCCTCCTTTTTATTTGAAGTTCTACTCACAGTCCGTGCAGGATCTTTCCCACCAGATGATACCTTCAGTGACTGAAGACATGGGTTTAAGACAAACCAATTAAAAACTATAGTAAAAGAAATCTAGAAACTGTAGTAGCCTATCAGTACTTTTGCATTCACTTGTTTTATTTAGCATTGCCACAGAACAAAATAATTTGTACATTCAGTCACATTAAAAACGAGGAATTACAAAGCAGTCCACATTTAACCTAAGTGCATTCCCTTGGAGTAACACAGTTCCTTTTGTTTCACTTGTATGTCTTCATATGCCAAAGGCCATCATTTAAATAGTGGATATTTTCAATACCAATCCCTTTGTTGACCTTCTCACTGTTGAAGAACAAAAGCACAGAAGTATTAGAATAATAGAATCATAGAATTACTCAGGTTGGAAGGGACCTCAAAGATCATGAAGTCCAACCGCAGCCTAACCATAGTACCCTAACTCTAACTACCCTCTGCTAAATCATGTCCCTGAGTACCACATCCAAATGATGGTGTCTCAACCACCTCCCTGGAGAGCCTATTCCAGTGCTTAACCACCCTTTCTGTAAAGAAGTGTTTCCTAACATCCAACCTAAACCTGCCCTCGCACAACTTGAGGCCATTTCCCCTCATCTTGTCACTTGTCACCAGTGAGAAGAGACCTACCCCGCTCTCAACTGTAAACACCTTTCAGGTATTGCAAGAGAGTGATAAGGTCTCCCCTCAGTCTCCTCTTCCCCAGACTAAACAGCCCCAGCTCCTTCAGCCTCTCCTCATAGGGCTGATTTTCCAAGCCCTTCAGTGCAAAACACCACAGTGAAAGTACAAACTGCACTTGTAAACGACTCGTCCAATTGCAGGATGGGCTAACAGGAAACACATCAGGAATACAGAATTTGACCTCATGGTTCCAACTGTGTCACAGAATCAAATGCAGGTGAGCTGCTTTGCTTCTAGTTGCAACACGCCTACCTATTAATAAAGGACTACAGATGCTAAATAATGTGACAAGGACTTGCAGCATTTTTACCTACAGATTTTTCCTACATAATAGGAGTCAAGTGAGCTCTTAAAAAAGGTGGTTTTGTACATCTGCATTGGTTTTGTGCTCATCTTTCTTTCCAGTTGATGAATTCCATGGAAAAAAAAAAGATGTATTTCTATCACAATGAACAAGACAAAACTAATCATCCTAGGGCAGAAAAGTTTAAATCCCCTGGGAATCAAGAAGGAAAATACCTGTGTTAATTCCACTAATGCATCAAGTATCATAGTGCAAAGTGATCCAAATAGTACTGTTTCTCAATTTCCTGTTTTAGACAGTATCACAGAAAACAGCACATGCTGCACAGAGCGATGTCATTTCCCTTTCCCCTCCAGTTTGTTAATTCCCACAGGAATACATTATTCAAGTGAATTTGAAGTAAGGATTAGGAATACCCAGGCTTTCAATGATCACAGCAAATCTCTGAAGATGTAGAGCGGGACATAGGTAGTTACATGTTCCTGCTCAACCTTTTCTTTGAGTCCATCAAAGGCACCACAAATATTAAGAGAAATAATTATCCACCAACCACAGCAGGTCCAAAGCCAGGCTGCTGCAGAGCCATTCTACCCCTGTCTATTGGAACACATCCCCACCTTTGCTGTGCTTTCATTACTGTTGGTACTGGTGTCACCACACAGTGATGCAGTACAGGGGACAACAATCCAGCTGAGAATTATCTCCACAAGAAAGAATGATTTGTTTTCATCAGAACCAGCTTTGTCACCCACACTACAGCTAGTTGGGGCTGGAACCAAAGCAGCGCAGACCTACTAGGGCTGCTTTGTAAGATGGCTGCATCACGCTGCAAGATGTCACAGAACTTAAAGATGACAAAAAAAGCCTCATCTCCTAATTTTGGATTATCAGAATGCTAAGAATACTCAACATTCTTTTCAGTTTTACACCTTCTCTTCATTTAACTTGGTGTGTACCCCCAAACAGATCTCTACATCTCACAAGAAGCCTAGCTAGCAAGGATTTTAGACAGGAATGCTGCATGTGGGTCCAAGAAAATAAAGAAAAAAGAGACCAACTGGTCAGCCAAGTACCAGTAGGACTTCAGTTTCTGCTGCCTGTATGGCTGTATGATGAAAAGGTATTGGATTGGAAGGTTATGCTGTTACAAAGTAAAAGGGAAATAAAGACTGTACCTGTGTCCTGGGCTCACTGAAAGGTTCCCAGAGGGAGGATCTCCAGATAGGGATCCTTCCTCCTGGGGAGTCAGCCCTTAAATGGGGTCTAGGAGAGGTGGAGCATGGCTCCACCCCTTCCAGTCACTCAGGTGAAACCACATTCACCTGTGCCCCTGCAGCTGACTCAGTGCTCACCTCAGGTGGGCAATCAGAGGTTCAGGCCGTGATTTAACAGTTCCCATACAGCTGCCCTTACATGAAAATAAATAAATAAAATCACTTCAACATTTCAGCTTGCTCAGATCCAAATTACATCTCTTGCCAAGTAAATACTCAGAGGTACTTCTTTGTTCAGCAATCTCTGAGAAAGTATTATCAGAGCATAAGAAATACTGACATTCACAGACACCACTGCAGTTGTTTGTCTTAAAATCTATATTCACATAAAGTAACTATTTTGACTCCATTTGGCGAATAAATAACTAAGAAAGGGACTCCTTGCCTCCTTCTCCCAGCTTAATGTTAATCAAAAAAAAGGAAGCTTAAATAAACGCTATACATAAAAGAAACAAACTGCAACAGTGATTCAATAACCTGGACAGTAGAGCTTAAATTACAAACTAAGAAAGAAGTTACGATGTTGGACAAGTTATATTTCACTTTTTACAACACTTACATGTCATCAGCTGACATCTTCATGACTCCCACACATAATGCATGTTGTTTTCCTTCTGCCATTATTGCCTTAAAATCACCACTAAGGAAAACAGGGGTTTTTTTTGTTTGTTTGTTAGTGTTTTGTTTCTTTGAGTTATTTCCAAAAAGTAAAAGCAGCAGCAAATAAGTTGAGGAAATCACTTGACAAAAAAAGCATCAAACTCCCTAGTTGAACTTTTGTCCCTTCAGTAATTGCGGAGCATTAGCTCCTGAAGGTAAGCAAAATTAACAGCCGAACCACAGCGCACAGAACGCAAAGCACATATTTATGAACTTCCAATAGCAGTTACAAAACCATCTCCCAACACCACTCTCCACACCTTCCTTTACACCTAACACAGGTGACAGTCTCTCTTGGTTTGGAAGAATGCTGTAGCTACACATGGGGCCATTTTACATCACAGTATACAGAGAAGAACTGAGACATATCTGAAGAAATCTAGAAGATAATGGAATCAGACATCCTTCTCAAAGCCTGGCAGCATGTAATACTAAGCGTGCATCTTCTCCAATCGCATCTGAATAGCAACAGCAGCTCTAGAGGTTGGCATTGATGCTGAATTTGCTCATAGCTCCTTTCTCACTAATGCATTCATTCCCTAAGAAATGAACTATGCTCTTCTATAACTGAAGATGATGATTGTTTTAAGGAAGCAGGGGAAAAAATTAGGTTGTACCTCATCTCTTTCTGCAGTTCTGCCTAACACCAGAGGAGCTCCTATTAGCCATTACATTAACAGAAGGGCTTCATTTCTAACCAAGCACAGTAGGAGTAGTTAATTCTGGGGGGGGCTTTGAAACATCACAGCAGAAAAAAAGAATTAAGAACAATTTGAATCTTTCCAGATAGCATTCAAAGCTTTGCAAATCTTTTCAGATTACTAGTTATTCCATGATATAATATTCAACACTCAAGTAATTAAGTTTGTGACCAGATGACAACATACACATACAAATTAAAGAAGGATACAACAACAGTATCAACAGCAGCAGGGTAAAGTTTTGCTCCAGGAGACGTCAGGCCAGGACACATTATATTAGCTCCACTTAGTACAAATTTAATGGCTCCTTTATCAACCTGCTGATGTGGTAGAATAAATGGATCTAAGAGGAGAAAGATACAGCATTACAATTAATACATTAAGATAACAATATGAATAACTCGTTATCGCACTGGGGCAATTAGATGTATAATGTGCTGCACGGGCAAGAAGGTTTAGAAATAATTAGCAGCACTCCTGCTGGGCAGCACTGTCCTAAAAAAAACCACAGGTACTGTTTTTCCTGATTAAATCTTTGTCCTGAGAACCAAAGGCTGGGAATCTCAGAACCAAACATTAGGCCTATCCTTCCTGCATGTGCACACAGCCCTTATAAAAGCTATACAAACTATAACAAGCTTCCCCAGAGCGAACAATCACTGAAGTGCCTACATCCCAAGGGATCTTAAATCACTCAAAAAGAAAAACCCACAACCATACATTTAACTTCCATTTAACTTTTTCCACTAAAAATAAACACTTCAGAAGTAACAAGACAAAATAGGCAGAGGCAGGCAAAATTCATGAATGTCAGCTCTCAAAGGCGTTCCCCAAGTTTGTGCAACATCAAGTATTTCAAACATGGTTTTCAAATATAGGTCAACATTTTATGGACAGCCAAAGCCATCCAAAGCAGTAACAGAATGGAGCAGAGCAGCAAGAGCGGAGACAAAGTAATGCAAAAGATTATATTTTAAATAGTAAAAACCACTCAGTGTAAGTTCTAAAAGGAGAGAAGCATCCATTGCATCACTGAACACCTGGTTGAAGATCACTTCTGCAGTAAAAGCCTACAAGCATTGCAAGGCAGCAAGAAGGGTTTAAAGAAAGGGTTGGAACGACAAAGAGTAACAGGATTAACAACAAGAAATGTGGACTCTGATAGAAAAAAATCACTCCTCACAAAGCCCCGCAAGAACTCTGCAACGTAATACCTAAAAATCAAAGGTCAGATTACTTAACATAGAGAATTACATTTATTCTGGAGAAAGCAAGCCACGTGGATACCTGAAGCAGCAGTGCAAGTACAGCTGGAAATGTGTAATACAACTTTAAGGTCTGTAACGTGCATTATATAAATATTAAGAGGTTTTTTTGACTCAGTTGTACAGAAGTCTTCTTGATTCACACATTCACCCCTCTGCTCCCACTACCACCGTCCTCAGAGAACTTACATTTGTGAAGTAACCTTAGCGTTGGGTAAAAAATCCCTTCTCTTTGTCTAAAGAACAGCAATTCTCCATTCACAGTGAGGATTTCTATATGTTCATGACTGCAAGATAAAAGAAATGGAACTTTAATGACTACTTAGCTCTTTTGTAAATTAAATGCTTCACATATTCTGGTTTATCTTGGCAACTGAGGATAATTAAGGCAGGAACATTTGAAACTAAAAATACCAGATGCTTTCTTCTTCAATATTGGCCTCATGCACTACTGTCTGTCCTTAAAAGCTCTACAGACAGACAGCTGTTCACAAAAACCAACAAAAATATCCTATCCTCTATGAAGAAAAAAAAAAAAAGTAAACTAAACAATATATGGAAATCCACGATCAGTAATAGTAATTAAGAAAAAAACCTGGAAGCTATCTAAACAAATTCAATTTTCTGAAACCATAAAGCTGAATGCTTCCCTTCAACAATAAGCTAATCCCCAGAGAGTCGCCATAGCAGTCAGATGTTTGCCACCAGGTATTCTCATTTGCCTCCAGCACCCTACAAGCATGCTTTCAACGGCATGATGAGTGCACACAAAATTTCTGGGTCAGTTATAACATGCACTGCTATCTACAAGAACGGATACATGCATTTTAAAACCCCTAAGGCCATTCTCCTACAAAAAAGTAAACATATAAATGAAGCAATCCAAATGCATCGGAAACAGAGGTTAAGCAAAAAGAAACTTACCATCTTACTATTTTGACAGGGTCTTTCTTTGGCATAATTTGGTTTAGCCATGGTTCAATGACAGGAAATTGGTCTATCAGTTGGTTCTTAATACCTTTAATAACTGAAGTCTTCAGCTGGATACAGTTCGATACGTTCTCCTTTTCATCAAATCTGCCAAGCAAAAACGTTTCAGAAACACAGAATTTGCTGCCCAACGATGCAGCATTTACAGAGTGTTCCTAAATAAGTACATACTGGTTAGGAAAAAAATTAATAACGTAACGTGCCCAACTCTGAGATACAAGCTTATGTGAGCCGTGCTGCCGGCCCTGAGCAGGGTTACCCCCAGCAGCAGCAGCAGCCGGCCCGAGCACTGAGCACGCCCACAGGGCTCCCAGCGCCCCACAGCCACGCAGCGCAATTCATCGCCTCGTGGGTCAGCTTTCGCTGACAACAGCACCGCTTACAGCCCTGGCCAGGCGCGTTTACACAGCCCCCCGCCTGCGCTGCGCATTATCCCAAAGTTTCAACAACAGAGCGCCCCAAATTGCCTTTTTTCCTTTCCTCTGGCACCAACGAGTTGGAAGGCAGAGCCCAGGATAAGGCTGAGGACGTACCCCAGGCGGCCGCAAGGGCCGGGGGGAGCGGGGCGGGCCCCTCCCGCAGCGCCCTGGCCCTACCGCTGCGGCGGACGGAGCGCCAGGCCCGGCCGAGAGCACCCGCCGGGCCCATACCGGTCTCCTACAGCCGGCCCCCCCTCGGCCCCACTCACTTTTTAAACATCCTGGGGCGGTGGGCGCCGGGCGAGCGAGAGCCTGGGCCGGGCGTGGACCGGCGGGCGCGGGGCGGGCTGCCGGGCCTCCGTGCTCCCTCACACGAGGTCCCGGCCCTCCCCTCCGCGCCAGCCGGAAGCACCGCGCGCTTTACGGCCTGTCGCACCGCTCCATGACAACAGAACGCGCGCAGCGTCACGGCGCAGGGAGGGACTACAACTCCCAGCAGGCCGCGCGGCGTCTCTGCGCATGCGCACAGGCGGCAAACCGGGTTGCAGCCGTCGCGCTGGGTGGCGCATCGTTTTGTGCCTCGTAGCACGGCCACGGGAGGATCGCGGTCACCGACAGAGCAATGTGCTGATCGTGTGCTGACACAGCGCTCTTTTCCCAGATGTTTCAGAATCACAGAGCCATAAGAGCTGGATGGGACCTCAGGACCTCCCCCAGTCCAACCCCCCCCCCCAATGCAGCTCCCTACAGCAGTGGCACAGCATCGTGTCCAGGCGGGTTTGATTATCCCCAGAGAAGAAGACCCCCTCACTCCTCTGGGCAGCTGTGCCACCCTCACAGGAAAGTTCCTCCTCGCGTTTGTATGGAACTTGCTGGGTTCCAGTTTGCACCCACTGCCCCTCGTCCTGTTGCTGCACACCACTGACGAGGGCTCATGCCTGCCAACTTCAGACCCGCCCTTCAGATGAGATGCCCTCTCAGCCTTCTCTTCTGCAGGCAATGGAGGTGCCCCTCAGGAGCAGGACATGCCGCCAGCCCACCGCTCAACCACACAGAGCCAAGAGAAAACAAGCGCAGCGCATGGCAGTCATTGGAATCAAAGCGTTTTGCTTGATGACAACTACAATAATGCCATCTCTAGTATAGAGAACAGATCAAGGAGTGTGATTGCATTGCCCCTTATCTCCTTGAAGAGCAGCCAGGAAGGGGTTTGTTCTCCAGGCAGCTGAGCGCCATACAACCACAGACTGACATCCAAATGGAACCATTACTGCTGGCGCAGAGGACGTGAAAGACCCGGTCACCATCCGAGCTCCTTTAGATATTAGCAAAGCAACGAATCAACTGCGATACCGTAACAACTAATTAAAACGCAAGGCTTACGAATGACAGCAGCCACGCAAAGTAAGATCAAGCTCTCATACGTGGCAGTTTATTCAAGCAGCAAAATACAGTCAGGAGCACACATAGCATTAGGAAAAAAAATAAGGACTAAAGCGTGACATGCATAACATTCAGGCATGCAACCAACTAACATATCGACTCCCTCCCCCGTGTTTCATTGGGAAAATAGCAATGCCACCGCGGCAGTTCCCACCCAGCGCTGCCCGCTCCCACCCGGCGGGGCCCTTCTCTCCACACCACGTATCACACCAAAGAGCTCCTCGCGAACTTCGGACGGACGCATCCGGGAGCGCAGCCGCGCCTGCCCAGCGCCGCCACGCGCCTGCGCACGACGCCGCGCGCGGACGGGACGTCAGCAGCGATCGCGCCGCTGCGGAGCCCACCGAGGGACGTTGGCCACGCCCCCCCGTACGCCACGCCCTGCGCCGGCGCGCGAGGGGGTCCGGCGGGCGGCCGTTAGAGCGGCCGGCAACCATGATTACTTCCGGTAGGTCAGAGGGCAGCGAGACGGCAGCCGAGGAGAGGCGGCTGCTGCGGGGCCGTGCGGGGGAGCGACAGGAGGGGCAGGAGGGAGGAAGGGCCTCGCGGCCAGGGTCGCACCGCCGGGGCCGCGGGGCCGTAAGCGGGGCCCGTCGGGCGGCCGCGCCCCGGCATGCACAGCGAGCGGATGCGCCGCCATCTTTAGGCTCCCTCCCCGCCTGTACTGACAATAACAAGCCCTGGGCCCGGCCGCCCCGGCAGCGCCCCGGCAACGGAGAGGGGCGGGCGGGAGCCCCGTGGAGCGCGCGGGGAACGGGCGGCGGGTGCTGCGCTGAGGCTGCTGAGGCCGGGGTGCTGGGGCCGTGCTCGGCCCTCCCGCTGCCGTTCGGCGGAGGAGAGGTGGCGGGGCAGCGGGGAGCCGCTGGCGCCGGTAGAACGGCGCTGAGAAGAGCCCGCGGGTGGCGAGAGGCGGGGGCGGAGGCGCTGCCCTGAGGGAGGAGTGGTGGCAGGAGACGGAGGAGAGCTGCGAAGAGAAACAAAGTCACAAAGAGAAGGGGAAGAGAGCAGATCCGGTGATTCCTCCGAGGAATAAGAAGGCGAAGGAGGGGGAACACCGAGGGACTCTGTTGATAGGGAGAGAGGAGTTAAAAGAGTCCGCTGAGAGACACCAGAAGCTGACACAAAACCTCTCTCCTCTTTGTCGCACCACCAGGATTTGATGCCCCTCAGCCTGCTCATTTCTGTGTGTTCATGTTTCCCACAGGTTTCTCTTCCCCCAACCCCTCCACTGCAGCTCAGGAGGTCAGGCCTGCCACTGATGGTAGTAGCGGCAGCAGCTCCTCCTGCAAGAAGAGAAAGTTGAATAACAGCAACTCCGAAAGAGAGGAATTCGATTCCATTTCCTCCTGCTCCTCATCTCCTTCCAAAAACAACTCCTCCTCATCTTCTTTGGTCATCACCACCTCTTCGTGCTCCTCCTCAGGGGTTGCCTCCTCCAACCATCACCTCCAGAAGAAGCTGCGCTTTGAGGACTCCTTGGATTTTATCGGACTCGATGTGAAGATGGCTGAAGAGTCTTCTTCCTCCTCCTCTCCCGCTGCCTCTTCTCAACAGCAACACCAACAGCAGCTCAAAAATAAAAGCCTTTTAATTTCTTCAGTGGCCGTAGGGCACCATGCTAATGGCCTGACCAAAGCTGCCTCCTCTACTGTGTCCAGTTTCGCCAACAGTAAACCCGGCTCCGCTAAGAAATTAGTGATCAAGAACTTTAAAGGTAACAGACTATAATTCCTCACAGTCTCTGCGGAGCTGGCGCTCAACTTTGTGTTTTGTTTTCAACATGAAAACCGGTTGGCTTTCAAATAGCTCCAGGTTTTACAGGAAGTGCTTTTCTGTGGTAAATGTTCTTAGACGTAAAGGGGGGTTATGTTGATGATGCATCCTTGCCCAATCACGTGCACATCCTGAGCCAGACTTCCCTGCCTGGGCTTATTGTTCTGACTGCGTTCACTCTGTTGAGAAGGCCCTATCTAGTATGTTGAAGGAAATGTTTTACTGCCTGAGTGTGTAAATCACCCTCGATCAAACTTCTAAGGTTTGAAAACACTTTTCCAGTAATCCTGACTCAGGGTATACTGTATATTTTAGCCTTGTTTATGGTAAGTCTTTGCAAAATACACTTAAAAAAGTAGACTTGAATCTACGTGTCTTGCCCATGTGTATTTTGTCTGTTTGTAGGTTAATCTGCTTGTGCTTAGTTTTAAACGTTGAAATTAAGGTGATTATCCAGCTATTAAAGCGGATTTCCTTTCTGCTTCCCCTTCTTGACTTCAAAGTAGGTAGTTCAGACTTTTGCAGGTTATTTTTCTCGCAGTATCATCACTGCCATACCTACTGCTTAATTTTTTAACATCTTTTCTACTTTAATGTGCTCTTCCCTTTTCTTTTCAAGTGTACATTATTTTGTAATTTCTCAACCAACGTGGTGGAGCTTTTCCAGTGTTGTTACTTGAGACCAACTGGAACAGAGAAATGAAGCTTTCTGATGTGAATGCTGCATGATATTCTAATGAACAAAATTGAACGAGGTGGAGGCAGAGAGCCTAGCTACAATTCTGTAGTTTTTATCCTTAAAACATCTGAAAATTGTGCGATTTTCTTGTTAGCCCATTCTTCTCTTTCACAGTAATCCAAAAACGTACTTTCCCGAGAGTTTTTGTTTTTCTTCATTTGTTTGGGTGGGAGAAGAGAAGGCTTAAAGATCTTACAGAGATTGAAACTTCTTTCTAAAGATGCAGGTGATACAAATGTGCTGGAGAGATAGCACAACAGGTGACAGTTAAGATTACCCGAGCCACTGTAACGTTCCAGTGTGACTTCTTGCTTTACGGACCACCTAATTCTCAAGAATGTTCCCAGTCCAATTCCCATGCTGCCATGTCACCATCTGTTAACGTGGTTGTTTTAAAACGCCGTACTTAGGATGCACAATGGTGAGAAATAACTGCCACTGCCATGTGTACTCCGGTATTCTTAAGAGAAGGCAACTTTTCACATTTAAAATACTTACTACGTGTCGTGGACGGTATGGTGCTGCAATCATCATTGCTTATGAATTGGTCTTGGAGTCGCTTCCTTAAAAAGAATGTCTTGAGAATCTGCGTCTCTGGTTTTTATTTATGCTCACATGCCAAGATGACTAATAATCGTAGTGTGCTTTTGTCTGTGATAGCAATACACATCCTTTACAACTTCCTAGGGCTCAGAATCTTGGTATTTACTCCTGTATGTCTTATTCATTACAGGCTAGTGAAAATGAGCAAGCCCCAGTTGTAGCGAGCTGTCTCTGTATGATATAGTCAGTGTTGGGATATTGCCAGTACTGGAGGGAAATGTATGGGGGGGAAAAGTAAA
Source organism: Bambusicola thoracicus (assembly GCA_002909625.1). Lineage (NCBI taxonomy): Eukaryota > Metazoa > Chordata > Aves > Galliformes > Phasianidae > Bambusicola > Bambusicola thoracicus. Next base: position 52,916 of record PPHD01000184.1, on the reverse strand, counting down.
CAGAAGTAGGATGTTTTTTTATCCCCAAGAGAAATCATAAAGCTCTGAGGTGTTTGGTTTTTTTTGTTTGTTTGTTTTTGTTGTTTGGTGTTTTTTTTAACCTTTAAGTTTGCAGAAGTCCATTTGAATGCAGGCAACTTCACTTGTTGGTGACATGGATAAGCATCTGACTTCCTAATTTTTCTCCTTTTCCCATCTCCATGTGGGAACTTCCATGACCCAACAAGAGGGGTCACTTGAGCTAGCTTGAGAACATGTAATTTTAAAACAGTTGTGGTTTTCTGAGAATGTAACATGGGTAATCTTTTTCATCCTGTGGTAATTGCTTTGGTCTTGTTGTGGGCGCTGCGTAGCAGGGCCTCTCTGGAAAATCTGCAAATGCTTGAGCTGTATGAGCATTAAAAGAGGCCTTAACTCTACAAATATCCTCTGGCCAAACCCGAGAGAAACAGAAATAGATTAGTTCAAAATCCAGAGATTTTCCTTGTGACCATAAAGCCTGTATTACACTAAGTATTTCTATGCGCATTTCTTGGGAGTTTCTTTCCAAGTGTTAATGCAGAGTTGAATTCATATATTAAATTAAAAATATGCTATACACAGCTCCATATCCCTTAATCCATTTGTTGTTTTGTTTTTTTCCTCTGTTAGCTGTACCATTCTGGTACTGGAAGGGAGTGTAATGAAGCTGCAGAACAAACTTCCTGGGTTTTGGTGCTTCCCTCACTGAGCTGCGTAGACACGTTATTGGGATTATTTTCCATTTGTATTTTTCAGTACAATGGCAGACCGTTAGGGCTGCTGTTGTTGTCATGTGTACGTGAAGAGTAATGCTGGATTTTTAGTGTGTTACCATTTCAAATGTAAGAAACTGCTTTTGCTTTATTGCTTTCTTTTCACGTGTGAAACATAACCTATAACATCAACGTATACTTTCTCCTCTCTGAGTTATATTTGTGCTTTTGGTAAAAGGTAAAATGTTTTGCTCTTACTGAATGCTTTCTCAAACTCTATAAAATAATTTCTTTTCAAGATAAACCCAAATTGCCTGAAAACTACACAGATGAGACCTGGCAAAAACTGAAAGAAGCTGTAGAAGCAATCCAGAACAGTACTTCCATTAAGTACAACTTAGAGGAGCTCTATCAGGTAAGTGCTTTAAGCAGAAGTGTTGAGGTGAGGGATTTTCTCAATGGTTTAGGGTTTTTTGGTGTCTTTTCCTCTTGTTTGGTCATACAGCAATGGCAGGAACATGATGTTTCGTTGATAAATAAGGCAAGTAGCTGTATTTGGGGTTTGTGGTGTGGAACTGCTAAAGGAGAAATATGAAAATCCTAAAATGGTGGTGTTTAGGTAAAAAGAAAATTACTTATAGTTCTGATTGAGGCTCGTAAGTAATTCATTTGAAAACCAACGTTTTTTTGTTTGCCTTTTTAAAAGTAAATATAATACTGTCTTGGTTCGGTTTGTCTGCAATTGCTTGTCATCCAGCATTATGGCTAACGACGGAGAACTAACATCTGTTTATTTCCAGCAACGGCTCTGACTGTGTTGCCCCAAACCTTTGAGGAAGTGATCAGTCTTACACTGCATCTCATAACATTTTATTTATAAACTCAACTTCTTTTTCAGCAAATGGGACAGGGAGGCTTCTTTTCCTCGTCACCTACTCTGAACTTATGGTTTTAGTGGCATTACTGCTTCAGCTAGGTATAGGGAAGCACTCTAATTACTTTGAAAGCTTTTATTACCTTGCTGGTTGCTCTCTGTTTCTGTATATATCGTTCTGTTCATCTGTTTTTGAGTTTGTTCTTCCTCATTCCCTCCCCTTCTTGGTAAACACTGTGTTAGATTTGCCTGGTTTCTGTGAAACACTGGGGACAGAAGTGCAGTTTGCACAAGGTTTGGGATCAGATTGAGGGAAAAATAAGTGGTGTTCCTCGTGGAACCTGGATCTTCCCAGGCCAAGTTTCTTGGTCTGCTGCATTTTTTAAGGTTATTACACTTTTTTTTTATAATGCTCAGTGGTGAAACTAATAACAAAGTACAGACCGCTGTATTAGCTCATATTTTAAATAACTTACTCTAGACTGAACAGCAGAGCAAATAGCTGCCAGTCAAATACTGCAGTGTATTCAAAATGGCTTAAAGACACAAGGTTGTGAATACAACTGCGTATCTGCTATGAAGCTGCCACTTAAATTCCTGCTGGTTCTTCTCCCACCCTTAGTTTTTGATGACACTTGTGCTCAGAAAAAAGGATAAGATTTTCCCTTTAAATCTGCTTTAACATCGTAATAATGTAGATACCTTTCAAGAAAACAGTGTGCAGTCAAGTATGATTTTTTTCTATTCTTTTTTATAAATTTAAAAATGTCATAATTTAAACTGATTAGGAATCACAGTGCTTTTAGTGCTTACTGATGTCATTTCAGAACAACTCTTTGGTAAATGGATTTGGTTCCAAATGTGCCTTGGCAGACGCCGTTATCCAAGCATAGAGGAAATTGCAGGAGTCTGCAGAAGTTGTTGCTGCACACATCAAAATAGGATGCCTTTTTTGTTTTTAATGGAGTTGTTTAGTTTCACTATTGCCTGTGTTGGAAAACCTCACTGAGCAAACGTAGAGGTTCTGTTAGTTTGTGGGCTATTAGTTTTGCGCTTACTTTGTTTCCCCTCCAAGAGGAGAGAGAACGCAGTTGTGAGTAGCTGAAGTTCTGTGGAATTGACTGCTGCTTTATGGGAACAACTCTTTTGTAAATACCAGAAAGTGAAAGTCTACATCTTTGGTGCCATATCTGTAATATCTTTTTTCCTAAATTAATCACAGTACTTCTGGGAAGTTCTGAGGTTCCCTCGTCAAAGCAGTGCATCTCGTTTGGATGCTTTAATTAAAAGACCAGAATTCACCCTGAACAGGGATTCAGATGTTTTGACCATCTGTAAGACACAGATGTCTTGAAAAGTTTTATTTTGGCAATTCAGAGTAAAGCCACTTGATGAATTACAGCTACTAAAGTTAGCAGGAATTCCTTATATAGAATTATGTCTCGTAATTCTAGCAATAAAATTGGCAGTAGTGTTGCAGCAGTGCTGCGCTTCACGGAGCAAATCTGGTAAAACTTTTGTTTGTGTGCTTAGGATGTTTGTCCTCTTAAAAATCATCATAATAATGCCAGTAAGTTGGGCAGAATTCACAAATTAAAGTATTTCTATGGATGTTACCAACAAAGATGCAGAAGCTTTGTATTTGGTATTCTAGCGCACACCTTGTTTAATGATTTGGGATTACTGATGCCCAAATGGGGAAGCACAGCTTTATATGAGTGATGTATAAAAACAAGCACATGCTTATATATGCTAGTAAGTGTGTTTTTCTGTCTGCAGCAAAAAGGCCCAGTTCTCTTAAGGGTCTGTGGCAGCGTGGTTAAATAGCACTTGGGTTGATAGGCAGCGGTTAGGAGGATGTTGAGCTGAAGTGGCTGAGCTGAGCAGGAGCTCTCATCTGCTGGTGAAGTACAGCAAAATAGCTTCTGGCATCGGAGTGCTGGTTAGAAGTGAGGCTGGCCGGGCTATACAGGCAACTAGCAAGTCAGAAATATCCATCTTTCTTGTTCTCTGTTGATTTCTCCAAAATAAGTGAGAGAAGTAGTAGTCGGCTTGTTGCACTTAGTGGAACTTTAATCGGTCTCTTTAAACTTGGTGTTTTCAGTCATCTTTTTCTTCTGAAATCAAAATAACAATTAAGCAGCAGCAGATCTTAGGAATTAACATAGTGCCTACCCCTATGGGTGGTACAGCACAATAGAGTTGATTATCCTTCATAACCTACTCTGAACTGTAATCCAGAATATGTTCTATTGTATTGTATTTGTTTGGGATTCCTTATGTGTTAAGACAGAGTTGCATTTATTGCTGTTTACAAATACTAAGGTCTGTGTATTTCGACAATTTCTGGCTTTTCTAATAATCCTAATTCAGATGTCACATACCTGGCTTGTATTTTTGTACATCGGTGCTCAGAAGATGCTGGCTCAGCTTCAATTGTCATGCTTGCTCTTGCTGTACCTGTTTCTTTCTGACGAGCTTATGCAACTTTGATTTTCCTGTTGGCAGTGTTGGCTGGGTTTTATTTTGTTTCAGCTTTGTTGTGTCACAGAGCCTATATTTAATGACTGCACTTGTGCTGTGTACATCAAGAAGTGCTGTGTACCCCAGGATTGACTACTAGTTTAACTGCTTTGGTTATTGCTGTGCTTGTAACGGTGGCTGTTAGCTGTTTAATAGTTTGCGTGAGCTGTTAGCAAGTTTTTGAGGGGGCTTCAACATAATGGAATAGGCATGCTCTGTACACTGAAATTAATAAGCCCTTATGTTCTAAGCTGCTCAGGGTACGGCTCTCCTTTGTCTCTTACTACCATTGCAGTGTCACATATCTCTGGTGTTTGGCATGCAGATGTTAAGTGCTACAATCGGAAGATGATGGACTTTGAGTGAGATACAGAAGAATCCCATGTCTTTTTTTTTTTCCCTTGTAAAACCACATGTGAGAGCATAGACAGACTTCTTACGATCGCTTTCTCTTTATTTCAGGCTGTTGAAAATCTCTGCTCCTACAAGATTTCGGCAAACTTGTACAAACAATTGAGACAGATCTGTGAAGACCACATTAAAGCACAAATTCACCAGTTCAGAGAATATCCTTTTTTAGCTGTTGACAAGCCAAAATGTTTTTACCTACCAGTATGTAGTGATGGATTTCTCTAAGTAGTTCATGACACTGAGCTATGGTGAGCTGAATTCCTGGTTTTTGCATAGTTGGGTCTATTTGTGTTATTGTAGGACATCATGAAGACCAATTCTGATTGCTTTATATCTGTAACCATCTGCAAATTGGTTGAGAAAGTTTCCTTGGTACTTAGGAAACATTTTGACATTTTATAGTTCAAATTGGACTCCAGAGTAAGACTTCAAAGACCATTCACTGTATCACCTGCTGAAATTGCCTTGTTCAGGTAAATAGGAAAGTTGGAGCAGCTAGTTCCTGTCTTGTTTGAAAAGTCCTACCAGTCTGGGGAGATATGGTGATACTGGATCTGAGAATCAAAAAGCTTCATCTAGAGAAGTCTGGAGTTGCATCAGAAAGAGATCCTATTAAGTGGGTTTTGGTTGCTAGCAGAATTATGCTGCAAGCTGAGTACAAGTAGAATTTTGGGGACAAATTTTAACTCCTGATGTTACCTATTAATGTGAGCTGAAGTTACAGTACCTATATGTAGTGGTGGGCTCCTTACATAGGAGGGCTGCTCTAAAAGTAATGCCTCCTATTTTATGATGGTGATGGTATGGCAGTAGAGGCTGAACCTTCCCACCACTGTCCCATTATGCTGTGTGGCCGTGTGACAGATGGCAGCAGAGGGGTACTCTGACAGAATGGCATCTGACATGGGAGTGTGTATGGAGCAAAGGGTTGGAACTGAATTCCTTCATGCAGAAAAAATGCCCCCACTGACATTTACTGACACTTGCTGAACATTGATGGAGACCAAACAAGTGGACAAAAGGATGTTAGCACAGTGAGGGCTGGTGCAGATAGTTACGAGCATGGCATGCAGGCTCTTGTTCATGGCTGGTGCAAATGCAGAGCTAGTGGTGGTGACTGTTGCAGCTACAAAACACTGTTTTTCGACTTTGCAGCTACTGTTATTGTTCTCCTTCTGGTCGTTTCTGTGGAAATAAATAGGAGGCATTACTTTTGGAGCAACTTATGTATGTTATGGATTATTGGGGTTTCAAGTTTGTGGGTTTCAGTGTTCTCTGCACATGTCCTTACCAAGATGGGGCATAGGGCAAAACATCCAAAAGTATTTAAGTGTAAAAAAAAATAGAATTGTTTGGGTTTGTCATTATTGAAAATAGTATGTTTATACTATGGCCTTCATTAAAAATAAACGACTGGAAAGAAATTAGGGGGTTCTACTTGGTAATAGGTGAGTTTGTTGTGCTGTTAAGTGTTTGTTGTTTTTTGTTAAATTCAATGCTAATGCAACCTGTTAATCATAATTTTCTTAATGATTTCTTCATGGATTCATTGGATAGTGTCCTTTTTCTAAAGAAAATAGACAAATGTTGGCAAGATCACTGCAGACAAATGGTAAGATTTTTTTCTTTGTGAAGAAGAGCAGTTTACTAGTCCAGCTGATGCTTTACTTAATTCTGTTCCTTTACCAACACGCTGAGCTTCTGAGATGTTGTCTTATATTTTGATAAGGCTTCTTTGTGAAATACATTGTATCTAGTACATTAGAAATAGAGCCTTGAAAATACAGCAGTGTGTTTCTTGATATGGTGTGACATTGGAGCGGGGAGGGGGACAACACAACTCGGAACAGTTATTTCCATGCAGACTTTTTTCTATTTATACCTATTGTGAAAGCAGCTATTCTTTCCTGGAGAAGACTGCTAAGTGTCACATTGAACGTCCCTCTGGGATTGGCAGCGCACTCTGAGCAAACTGCCTGAAACCTCACTTGGGGATTTCTTTGTTGTTGCCACTGAGCATAATTTGTTTTGCTCTTCAGTTTCAAGAGTGAAATAATAAATAACTGTGGCTTTGTTTTATTTCTTCTCATACCAGATTATGATTAGAAGTATTTTTTTGTTCTTGGACCGAACGTATGTACTTCAGAATTCGATGCTGCCATCTATTTGGTAAGGACACAAAGAATAACGCTATGAGGGGGTTATTTAAATTATCACTTGTTCGGCAGAGTACTTTCCATTGACCTATAAATTAGATGGTGAATACATATCTTCTTGCATTTTTAATGTCCTTACCATGAACTGCAGATTCTTCTAGAATAATTGTGATAGGAAGTCTCAGCTAAGTAGATATCAGCATCCAGTTTGCACAATAAAAAGGAAAGGGCATGTTCAGCAACTGAAGTGCTAGGGTTTGGCTTGTTTGGTTATTGCTTTTTACACATGTAGCATTCTTTGACTGTTTTTGAAGGGAAAGAGTTATCTAAAATGAGAGCAAGTTATTCTCCCTCTCTTGTTCTAATAGTTAAGCAAATGCCCTTCAATGCCATTACCGTACTGTGTTTGGCTCTCGACTGGGAGCTAAACTACGTGAATTACTTTGCCGCAGAATAAAAGAATGATGGATGGAGGTCCTGAATTTTCTGGAAGTGTTCAGAATCACATTTCCAAATTCATGGAACATTGGAACTGGGATGCCTAAAGCTGTGATCCTTTCTTGTTTTTCAAATCACCGAGTTCTTCTAAGGGCTGCCAAAGAGAAATAAAGATTAGGAAGTGATGAACCAAAAGGAATATTGCCCAACAGCTTAAGTATGGAAGTGAGGCCCAGAATGATATTCTCCTTTCCTTGTGGAGGCTGCTGTTCAGTTTTCTGTCATCTGCCAAGAAAAAAAGAAAATGCTGCAAAAGTTCAGTGATTATTTAGGAAAAATGTGTGCGTTGGTCTTCAAAATCTGTAGTTTACTGCTGGTGTGTTATCGTTATTTATTTTAGTATGTATGTGTTTATCCATCTGAAGTGATTTGGGGGGAGAGGAATGAGGAATTTGGAGAAAGCTACTGGGCTTTCTATTAGACCCTAGGTCATGTTTTATTAATGAATTATTTAGACGTGATTCTTAATTTATTAAATAGCTTTTCTTTTTAGGGATATGGGGCTAGAATTGTTCAGGACTCATATAATCAGTGATCAGAAGGTTCAGAACAAAACTATCGATGGCATTCTTCTGCTGATTGAGAGGGAAAGAAATGGTGAGGCTATTGATAGGAGCTTACTGCGAAGCCTTCTAAGCATGCTTTCTGACTTGCAGGTGAGAAAACTTTTGTGTTAACTTTTAAATCAATAAATAGCTTATTCTTGTTTAGCGTTTAGTAAGCTTTACCGTGGATTGTTGTGTTGTTTCTCTAGATTTATCAAGATTCTTTTGAGCACAGATTCTTGGAAGAAACTAACCGTCTGTATGCAGCAGAAGGTCAGAGGCTTATGCAGGAACGCGAGGTATTTTGAATGCTTAATAATATTTTGTTATACCTAATAATTGAGTGCTCTTCAAGGAGAGGAACTATTCTGCTGCGTTACATAGTGTGTTGGGCCATAATGTGCCTTGTATGTTTTATCATAGTCTGAAAAGCAAATTTGCTTGGAGTTGCCTTCAGAGTGCTGACGGTTGCCCCTTAGAACTGGATCTGTTGCTGCTGTCAGCCAATATTACCAATTTTTTCCTGTCTAGATTTTTAAAATATACAAAACTATGCTGGCATTTTCAGGTTCCAGAATATCTTCACCATGTCAACAAGCGCTTGGAAGAAGAAGCAGACAGGATAATCACTTACTTGGATCAGAGCACGCAGTAAGTGCAATCTCTCTTTGCTTGGTTTGGCTCTTCTATCGAGGGCCATCAGTTTGTTTCAATTATTGACTGACTATCAAATGCTTCTCGTTCCCCAAAATTTCTTGGTTATGATGAAACACTGTATTGGTTGACACATCTGATACTCTTTTTTTCTAAGCCATTATTAATTTTGACTTGAACGTTGTTGGCTCTGTTTGGAGAAATAGAGGCTGCCACTCCCAGTCTAAGTATCTTCCTGGAATACAAATCATCAGTTATTATCTTACCTGAAGAAGATAGGGCCAATTTATTTGAGAGAATTCTCAAGTAAAAAAACTTCCGATGTTTACACGAGAAAATTTGCACAGTCGTTGTGGAGTGTGAGATAATGACTAATGTAACTCTTCAATCTTCTTGAGGAAATCCTGCCCCTAAATATGAACCAAGTGGAAGTCATCACTGTAGGGCAGGAGAAATGTCCTTCTAACATAAAGCTGTGGTTGCTGTGGTCACCACTGTAATAAAATTAGGAGCACGTATTAGCACCTTCTTAAGCAGCAGGTACGAAGGATTCCAGTGAGGAAGGTGCTTTGCTGCTACCAACTTAAATTTTGATTTCTGACCTCCTTAAGCTGTTAAAGGAAAAGGTGTAGTCTTTGATAGACTTCTTGCTCAGCTTCTTCGCTGGTGGAATCATTGTCCAGCTGCCTAGAGGTCACTGCATGCTTAATGTGAGAATCAATTCCTCAGTCAACAAACAAACAAAAAAAGGACATTTACTGAGAAGGAAAAAGGATAAATATGTAAATTCCCATTTTTAGGTCCTTGGCCACAGATAATAAGAGCACTCCCGGTGACAAGTCTAGTTAACATCATCTCAAAAAATGGATTTGTCAGTACTAGAAAAAAGAAAAGTAATTCTAAACATTTTCTTCTATAGGAAGCCACTAATTGCTACTGTAGAAAAGCAACTTCTAGGCGAACATTTAACAGCCATTCTCCAGAAAGGTAATCTTTTCTCTTTATAGAAATGTTTCTTATTCTTGCTTGGGGCTTTCAGTTGTACTGGAAGGAAAAAAAAAAAAAAAGTGACAGATTCAGATGCTGGGGGAGGACTTACATCACTTACATCGTTCTGTAATGCCCTCTGCAAATCAGTTCATGAAATAGCACTGACCATTTTGCGAGTAGGGAAGTACTCCTTGTCATGGCCACAGTGATGGTTTTCAGATACACAAGAAAAACAAACAAAAAAAAACCCCAAATTAGGGTTCTCTTCAGTTCAGGGTGTTAAGTATCATTTTGGAGACTAAAGGTAAGAGTGTAGCCTTTGAATTGTGGTTTTACCAGAAAGGGGAAATGCTGATTGCTTGCTGCTCATGAAATACAACTCGTTTTAAAAAAGTAAAGAAACTTGAGCTGCAAAGAACGTTGCCACAGCTTTGCAACAGTATCTGTGGAGTCAGAATGATCCTTTCTTACTCTGAGAGCTTGTCTGGAGTTAAATATGGGTTCATCAAAAGTTGAGTAACAAAGCGATCCGGTTCTGGATGAAAGAGGTGTATGAGCATCTTTTTGCACATCTGGGGCAGATTCTTTGTTCAGAGGAATATCAAATGTTTAGTATTTACCCAGCTACCATTCTTAGAGCCTTTCTGTTGAGCATCAGGCCTTTTGCCAAAAACTTTAAAGTGGAAGGTGAAGCTATTTCTTGAAGCTTCTTGCCTTCAAACACACATAATATTAATTTTTTCAGCTGGAATTACCAAGAAACCTTTTCTACTGATCAGTAGAGCATAAATTCCTCAAATTTTAAGGGAATAGTAAAGCAGAAGTAAGCAAAAGCGGTGTGATATGTTATGTGAAGTAGCCTAATAGTCAGCTCAAGTAGCCGTTCTGCATTTCACTCTTTCTGTTAGCTGGATAGTTTGCCAAACCAGGGAGGGGGGGAAAAAAACAAAAGCAAAAACATAAAAAAACAGCCCACCCACTAATAAGAAATACCAGCACTGAAGAGGTCCCTTTACTGTAGTTACAAGCTGTGCTCTCTTTGAATTACTGTAGGGTTTTAACTTCTACTAAAATTCTCTTATTTATAGGTTTAAACCACCTTCTGGATGAAAACCGAATTCAAGACCTGTCCCTTCTGTATCAGTTATTCAGTCGTGTGAGAGGTGGAGTGCAAGTTCTCTTGCAACACTGGATTGAGTACATAAAGGTATTGCTTTTAGAACTCTGGTGTTGGTGGAATTTATACAGAGATATTTCTGTGATCTCTGGAAGCCATCACATCTCTGTAAGAATTATAGAATACTTGCTGATAAACATTCAATGCATGGCCTTTCAAACTCTACTGGGTAAAGAACAGTAACTGTTCAAGTCATATTGAAGAAAATATCAACTTTAATTACCAAATTGTAAAGAAATTAGGAGTTATTTTGTTTATAGCTAGTTGTGGGAGATAACTATATTTTGCCATATGCTTTTTGATACTGACTCATCACCCTTTTGAAATTTGCTGTCAGAAAGAAAAGTTCTGAATTTGTTAATTTGGTTTTGAATCAACGTATGAGTTCTGCGAATGATTATGTAGTAATTCATTTATAATGCTGTTTCTTCTGTTATATTAGTGCAACTTAACGTGAGTATCAGAACCAAAATATTACAAAGATAACTTAGGCTTTAGAAATGTCATTTACATTCATTATTCAGGCTAGTTGAACGATATGTTTTATTTTGCAGGCGTTTGGTAGCACCATAGTAATTAATCCAGAAAAAGACAAAACCATGGTCCAAGAACTGCTTGATTTTAAAGATAAGGTTGACCATATTATTGATGTTTGCTTTCTCAAGAATGAGAAGTTTGTAAACGCCATGAAAGAAGCCTTTGAGACATTCATTAACAAAAGACCAAATAAGCCAGCTGAACTCATAGGTATTTTGTTTCTATCTCTTCCCATGTGAGAATTTGGTGGGAGGGACAGGAGGGAGTTGCCAATGCAGCTGAAGGAGGCGTGTTGATGGAATTGTGTGTTGTGTCTTAACACGCAATGCATCCTCAGACTGTGGGATCTCTTGTACTTATGCTGGTGAATTCTTTCAGAGGTTACCATAAGCTTTACAATTAATTGGCAAGTTTATAGAAAAGTGAGAGCTATTAACACTTAGGTATGCCAGCAATTGACTGGCTTCCAGTTTTGAGAATACTGCAAGTAATTTTGACTTTTTCAGAAGCTTACGTAGCTGTGCAATCATCACATGCACGGAGCAGCTGGGGCTCCACATAGATATTTGTTTTTATGTTTTTACTTATAAAAGTGGAGGGAGACGGCAGTGCACTGTACTCATCGTCTCCTTGGAAACAGTGCCTCTGCTTACAAAAAAGGTGGCTTATATCTTTATGTGTTATGTGTCTAGCTCTCTGCAATTGGGAATACCTTAATAGTTTGTCTGAATGGTGCCTAATACTTGCTTTGCTGCCTATTGTGCTCTCAGGCTTGTGGCATGATGCTTTCTGACCTTCTTTTTCACGTGCTTACCAAACAATTGGAAGTTACACTGTAATCTGTTAGAGAAATTGGATGGCATAGCCAATACATTTAAATACTAGTTTACGTGTTTCTTTTATCATGATCTTTACTATTAAAGCCATGTTAACCTATAACAGTATTGGCTTTTTGCACTGAGACTGTAATACAGACCAGAATTTCACACATACACAAAATTTTTATTTAACTCTACTAAAGTTAAGGCACAGTAATTGCTTATCTGAAAAGAGATTAGACTCAAATGTTTTATAACTCTGTACAATTTGTAGCTAGCTGTGATTAAAGCAACTTCAAGGCACTATAATTTCCAAAAGATTTAATGATATTAGATATCAAAACAAAAAGCATTAAGGTACTGTTTCATTGTGACACTGGGCACGTGCTAAACTTATTCTTTAATGTTCTTTTAGCTAAATATGTAGATTCAAAGCTTCGGGCAGGCAACAAAGAAGCTACAGATGAAGAACTTGAAAAAATGCTGGATAAAATTATGATCATATTTAGATTCATATATGGTAAGTGTTCTTTTTTTGTGGATACAGTTATTTAATCAGCAACATAAAGGTACACTGAATTCACTTTTGCAGTCTTTCTGCGTTTTTAACTGTAGTGCTGTTTAATGAGTTAAAATTCCTATAATGAGATCTGTCTCCAAGTCTATTGAAATATTAACATCAAGGTCCTTGTTGGTTTTACTGAGCTTTGAATTAGGCCCCTTAATAGCAAAAATGTTTATATAAGAACTCTCAACGTTTTGTGATCACTGTCAAATCTCATCTCTTACAGGAAAAGATGTGTTTGAGGCCTTCTATAAAAAAGATCTAGCAAAGAGACTATTAGTTGGGAAGAGTGCTTCAGTAGATGCTGAAAAATCTATGCTTTCCAAACTCAAACATGGTAAATATCTATGGTTCTTTCAGCTTTCTTTTGAAAACAGTCACTTTAATGGGACTACTCAGAAGTACTGTTTATATTTCCCTCTCTTTATGACAGCGAACATCTTTTGATAATTTTGAGGAGAATCATTTGGTTTAAATTTAGTAATTGTAACAGTAATAGCCAAAACCCAACGGTTTGAAGCTCGTTCTGTATTTTGGCCTGTTGACATTCCATGCAGAGTTTATTAGTGATATGTTCAGAGAACTTGAGAATGGCCTCTGTTATTATTTGCTCCATGTAACGTCAGTAACAAAAAGCTGTGGGCTCGCAGTTTTGTAGCCTGGTCTTCACTGCTTTAGAATGGAGTCTGTGGGTGGTAGGAGCAGGATTTTTACAACTCAGTGAGTTGTTCTACCATTGAGACAGTTTGGCAGGAAGCTCATTAAGACTGGAGTGAAAGTCTGAGTGACAAAATTGCTGGTACAGTTTGAGGAAGAACGGTCTATTTTCCATGTGAGGGGAAAAAAATTAGGTTGCAAAGTAACTGCCACACTAAAACATTCCCTCCCTCCTGTTGTTTGTATCCTTATTGTCTTAATTAAATCCAGGTCTTTATTTAAGAACACTCGATGAAATAGGTCATCCTGCTTCAATATGCATTCTTATACGCAGAGTAGATACTCTTTAGTTTGAAAAAAGTGATTTTTAAGAATGGATTTGTCTTTTTTTTTTTGTATAGAATGTGGAGCTGCTTTCACAAGCAAACTTGAAGGAATGTTTAAAGATATGGAGCTTTCAAAAGACATAATGATACAATTTAAACAGGTACTGCTGGAAAGCCTGCCATGGCTCCTTCATTTACTTGCTTTTTGAGTGGGGTATTCTCAAAAAGTCTCTAGTAAGAAATACAGAATGTCTTTAATTGTAAACATTTCTATTGTAATTCGAGTTAAACTCCTTTTGGATTATTCCACTTATCTGTAATAGAAGTGATTGCTTTCAAAGGGAGTGTGCAAATAACTGACAGGGAAAGCAGTCCCTATTGAAAATCAGTGGGAGTTGATTTCTTTATTTGTTTCTGTACTTTTTTGAAAATGTTGCTGAATTTATTGGTGGTTTTCTTAATCAATAAAACAGGAAAGAAACTGGAAGAAGTAGTTTTAAAAAGGGGTGGGGGGGGGGAATGGAAAAGAAATGTA
>PPHD01000184.1:422-38896 GCA_002909625.1 Bambusicola thoracicus | reverse complement strand
CCCCCCCCACTGGAAAAGAAATGTAACGTAAGAAGAATTGTAAACTTAAAAATGTTTTAATGCTAGTTAATAACACTGTATTCTGATGGGACTGACTCATAAGTTTAGTCATTTAAGCAGGTAATGATGCCTCTAGGACAATCCTTTTGGCCATTACTTATGGCAGTTCTGTACTGTTTTGATTAGAAGCAGAGTTCAACTTAGTTTCCTCAATTCACATGTAACTAGGCATCAGCCTGCTAAAGTACTATTGTTGTTATCTTCCTGTAAAGCACCTTTAGAATATCAGAAAAGTGCTTTTTTGTATTCTAATTTTCTTCTACATAACCTGCATTTTATGTAGCAAAGATATCACAGTGTTATTGCCTTCCGTGCTCTCGTTATGCCTGCTGTGGCTAGCTTTTCATTCCTGCTGAAAACGCATGTAACAGACATTGTTTTCTCTCAATGTGTTTCTTTCTGCAGTATATGCAAAATCAGAATGTACCTGGCAATATTGAACTAACAGTGAATATCTTGACTATGGGTTATTGGCCAACCTATGTGCCTATGGAGGTCCACCTTCCCCCAGAGGTAATGAATATACACACATTATACCAAATAGCAACCTAACAGAACTGCACATTGACATCATCTGCAACTTGTCTTACTGGATTGCAGAGTGGAGAGAAATGCTTTTCAAGTCGAAATTGTGTTTGGTATCATGGCTTTTTTTTTTCTATCTTTTAGATGGTAAAACTGCAGGAGATTTTCAAAACCTTTTACTTAGGAAAACACAGTGGTAGGAAACTTCAGTGGCAGTCAACTCTAGGACACTGTGTGCTAAAAGCAGAATTTAAAGAGGTGAGTGCCTGGTTTCTCTTATTCCCATGCCTTTGCCAGGTCCAAATATGGGTGTACCTTAGGAATGTATAAAGATGCTTTTTGTTCTTTGATGGCAAAAGTAGAAGCCTTTTCATAAAAACAAGTTTTGGGAGAACATAGCAGAGAGTTTTCCAGTATTTCCCTTCATCATTTCTTTGTGGGCATGAATATATCTTGGGATGGTTTCCCTTGAAAGCTGGGAACGTTTACTAAGTTTTATTTTTCATAATGTTAATGATAAAACAAGTGTTATCCAACTTAGTTATTAAAGAGATAGTAATAGCAACTATGTTTTTAGACTAATGCTTGTCTTACGCTTTGGATTAAAGGTCTTTCAAATTGTAATTTTAAGCACACTTTGGATTTGAATTTGTCTAAAGTTGATATATACATTAGCCAATTTTGTCAGTGGGTATGGTAGTCTAATCTGACCTCTATCTTGCTCTGCATTTCAACGTAAACATGAGGAGAACAATAACTTTTATTCTTTCATATTCTAAAATGAATAAGGAACAACTGCATCCTGTAAGTGAAATAACTTACATGGAAGAGTGAGTTCATCTGCCCTAAAAACAGCCTAATGATGTCTGTTATTTCCTCTGTGATAGGGCAAAAAAGAACTTCAGGTCTCCTTGTTCCAGACACTAGTGCTGCTCATGTTTAATGAAGGAGAGGAGTTCAGTCTAGAGGAGATAAAGCAAGCCACTGGGATAGGTTGGTACTAAAAACACTGACCGCTTCAAGTGTGTTCTTGAGTGAAAATACTAAACAACTTGTTTCTGCTTTAGAGGATGGAGAGCTGAGAAGGACACTTCAGTCTCTGGCTTGTGGCAAAGCTAGAGTACTGACAAAGAGCCCCAAAGGAAAAGATGTGGAAGATGGTGATAAATTCACATGCAATGATGATTTCAGACATAAGCTGTTCAGGATAAAAATCAACCAAATTCAGATGAAAGAAACGGTATGTATTTTGTTGTTTTTTCTTATACTCTAGGTTTTTTATTCTTGTGTTAAGTATCTCTTTGCTTGCCCATTTACAGGCTTTATTCCTCTCGGTTGTAATGTACATACTGGTATCTGTGTGAAGGATGCACATATATTTTGGATGATATCTCTTTGGATGGTATCTCCACTTAATAGTGGAGATTTAAACGTGAGCTTCTGTGCTAACTTAGATATCGATCATCCTTGACATCTCTAAGGTTGATTAGCAGAGGTTCCAAGTATGAATGTTCTGTTCACCCTTAATCATTCCCTAGACCGTTACTGATTTGTGAACATTAGAAACAAATTCACTGTGAATTTGCCAGCCAATGTAAAAGTTATGCAAAGATTTTGCTCTCGGGTACAAGTTCTTAAGACAGTGGACTTCCATATTTTGTAGGATTTATGTCCAGTATTTTACAGTAGACCTTTTAGTGTCTCACAATAAGACTTGTCTTAGATATGAAGAAGAATGAATTCAACACTTCCAGTGTTCTCTTTCAAACTCTTTTTAAATGGATCCATCAGGTAGAGGAACAGGCAAGCACTACAGAGAGAGTATTCCAGGACCGGCAATACCAGATTGATGCCGCTATTGTTCGAATTATGAAGATGCGAAAAACACTGAGTCATAACTTGCTTGTGTCAGAGGTCTACAACCAGCTGAAATTCCCAGTAAAGGTGTAGTACTGATTTCTTTTGTTTTTAAAATTTATTACCTCTCTTCACATCCCTTGACCTGTCCTCAGTTAAACAGTGCTTCTATCTGAAATGTGTCTCCTTTCCTGATAGGAGGAACAAAAAATACGTAATTTCAGGATTTTTTAAAGTGTCAGCTTCATTAGTTTATCTGAGTGTTACCTCTTTATTAGTACAACATAGTAAAGGTTTTCAGAACTGGGAGTTTGTTAGTAGTAACAGATGCAATATGAAAAAAATAGCTTTCTGTGTACAAGTGCAAACTGATTTTCCAAAAGACAGTGACATAACTTAGACTCTAAGATTCGTAGATTCTATGATTGTGCGATAACATCTGAGCTCAGTTACATGGTGCATTCTATCTAATTTTGTAACTTTCTCTTTAATTGCACGTTGCAAGTTTAAACTTTGATGTGTTGAGAGATGTAAGTTATAATTTGGTTCATCAGTCGTTTCAAACAGTATGGATATTTGGCTTAGGTAGAATTGAGAAGCGTTGACTACAAAATAATAACGCTGACATCTGCTTTAATTTACAGCCTGCTGACCTTAAGAAGAGAATAGAATCCTTAATTGACAGAGACTACATGGAAAGAGATAAAGAAAACCCAAATCAGTACAACTATATTGCGTAAACATATGTTGGCCTTTGTTTTACTGCACACTTGGTGTCATACGCAATTGCCAGTGGATAAACTAGCCTGTTAATCCCGTTAATTGACTTTTTATACTACCGATGACTGAATGAAAGCAGTGTAATGGAGGAGTATAGTAGAGTGGACTTCTTTCAGTGGTTAACATGCCCATTTAAAGAGTACTATTTACATTTTAAGAAGAATGCTGTTGAACTCTTTGCATGTTATTTAGTAAGATGTGCAGGAAGCTGCAAGAAAGTATCTGGTCTTCGTAATTCCATTTGACTCTGGGTCTGAAGAGGAGAGTCCCCTGATATGACAGATGTCTTTCACACCTTTAAATGGAAACAGAAGGTTAATATAAGAAAATAGCCTTTACAATGCTTAAACTGCATGCAAACTTTTAATTTACTGTACAGAATGCATTTCAGTTAGCAACATACCATTGGTTTGGATGATACCCACGTGAGGATTTTTCTCAAGGGGAGGGGAAATGGGGAATAAGCCAGGCTACGCTTATTGCTGATCTAGTGGAATATGTTCTTGGTTGCAGTTAAGACAAAATGGTACCAATGTAAAATGATTTATAAAAGTTTGTAGTGTGGGCATATATATATACAAATATCATTCTTAAATAATTGCTACAACAAAACAAGTTCAGATTTGTATTTATACAGCTTGCCTGTAAGACGTAGTGTTCACCTTTGGGAATTTGAAGCATAAAACAGCCATAACAGAAACAAAAGTGACAGTTTTTACTGGACATGGGTAGGAGGCCTTCACCTCTTGGCAGCAATACTCTACAAAAGAGAATCTATTTAAAGGTATTTATGAAAAGCCACGCTGTTCTTGTGGTAAAGCTATAAGAACAAAACCTACAAATTAATTTTCATACTTGTTTTGCTTTGCAACATTCTGAACTTGAACAAACCTCAAGGTTTAGACAGGGCACTTGCAAGACTGCCCTGCTTTGGATTGCTTTAACTTAAAGCTTTAAGAACTCAGCCCTAGATGTGGCAGGCCTCCGAGAACCCAGAAGCCTACCTCTCATACAGAAAGATAGTGAAGTATCGCTGTAAGGCATCTAAAACATTGTCTTAGGTGACCAGAGAGCATTCTTTACATTTTGATAAGACACAGGAGAATAAGTCACTTGAATGTAGAGCTTTTTTTCAACAGGTTGCGTTTTTTACTGCTATAGCAGTATGATAGGAATACATGGGGTAAAAAATGTCAACAGAAAAGGTAACTCCTCTATGTAACAGTTCTTCCTTACAGCCAAGCTTAAGACCTACAATCAGCTGTGTTGCAGAGCACAATGAAAAACCTCATCTTTGTTCAGGCACTAACAGTCCTGGGGAATACCAGATATTTCCTGTAAGCAAGACATTACTTTCTTTTTAGTGACAGTGTAACTTAGCGCTCTATGATCTCTAACTTTTATCACTGTGATCCCACTTTCAGGGGCCTACATGTGAGAGAGGGTGTGTGTGGTGCGCGTGTGTGTTTGTGTTTTGTATTGGATGTGTCTCATCCTTACTGCTTTTTTGGTCCATTGTTTAATTCTGTATTTTCTTCAGCTGTGTGTTTTCTCAGGCTTCTTTTGTATGCAGTCCTCAGTTGACAGATGGAGCAGGTGGTTTTTTTCTCCTACTGAATTACTTACTGTCACCCTCTAGTAACTGTAATACAGTTCTTTACATGATCTGCAGAAAATCTGCCTTAACCTTTGACACTGTTACAGCAGAACTACTGGTAGGCATCCAGGGCCACCATTGTCTCTGAAAAAAAACCAAACATTAATAGAATTATTTGGTTAAAAAAAACTTGAAGATGATCGCTCCTGCAAACAGAGCCAAGTCTTTAAGTATTATTTCAAATGGCGATCCACTGGGGAGAAAAGAATCCCCCCTGAAAAAAAAACCGTCTGTGTTTTCCATTCAATATTCTTTCTTCTTGTATGTGTTTTGTATTTTTAGCCAATAAAGGATTCCTTTTAAAATGGTATTTTGAAGAAGGAACATAAACTCTTTGGGAGACAGGAGACTATAAAAATTGCTGTTGAGCTGGTTCCCTTCACTTAGTTGTAGCAAATCAATCAAACACCATCACACATTAAAAGTACCTATTCTGGTAAAATCCTCCCTCATCGGATAAGCTTGTTGCAATTGGTCAGGCTAAGCAGACAGGTACAAGGGCCTATTTAGTTTTTATCCCATCCACTTCAGTAACTTAAACGCAGAAATGATTACATTAAAAACGTCCTCAGCTCTCGTAAGACTTGGGTGATCTGAGGCAGCCCCGAGTGGCAATCCAGTTAAAGCAACCCAAAGAGCAGACATTGAGAACACTGGCTGTGCTGAGTAGAGGAAAAAAAGAGGGAGGGGAGAAGGCTTCTCATCCTTCATGGCTTTTCCCCGAGAACTTGTTCGTCTCTTCTGCTAAGGTCTCACTCATTCCTCATTCATGACAAAGCTGCAGCCAAGATTTACTGTCCGGCTGTACAACTCTGCAACCTCTTGCCGGGATCACGTGCCTGCCTATTGAGCCATATATATCTCTGTATGAAAAAACGAGTGGGCTTGGACCACTGCTCATTTGGCTATAACACAGCTCGTCTGTTTGGCCACGCATTTTTAATCTTGACTCTTGCATGCAGTTTATAGCACCTTGTTCATAAGAAACCGCAGTTTATTCTTAGAAATATATATTTTAAGTTTTTTTTAATCTTTATACCCGTAAATGGACTATTTTTTTGTCTTGGCTGGTTTAAAAAGTGACCATTTTGTTTCAATGCTGTAATTGCAAATGTGTTGTAAACATTGTTTTGTTCTATAGTTTACACAAAGGTGCCAAAGTAAATAGTTAATAAAAAGGAAAAAAAAAAAAAACAACCCTAGCAAATTCAGTTGCTGTAGCTGTGCTTCATATTTTGGTCTCTGCTCTTTTCTTATCAGTCAGCTGGTTGATTTTGCCTAAGCATATCATTTGCCCTAATGCTTTCTTCTTTCTTTTTTTCCTTTAAAAAAAAGCAGCAGTACATCAGAAGATGTGTCCGAACACCGCTTTGTTGGGTTGGTTTTTAGTGATTTCATACAGTAGGAAGAATATTCTCTTTGGAAAGTTACACTAAAATTGTAAGAGTACAGCAGCATTCAAAAATGTAATATACTTTTTGTATAACAATTCTTCAGAGTACGTCTGGAGCGGGAAGAAGCAAACAACTAACCCTGTTACTTCTCAGAAGCCTCTTCACTCGGCTACTGGAATATAAAATTGTGCTTTTTCACTGCAGCAAAAAGTTATAGAGTTTACGCAGACTTGCAGACAGGGCATGTGTCACCATTGCATCCGTTGATGCAAAGAGCAGCAAAACCTTTTTAATGTTTCATAACAAGTCTGATATGGGTACAGAGAGTCTTTCTTAAAGTTGGTAAATAATGTAAATACATGTCCTTTCGGAGAGTGAGTCTGTTATCTAGGTATTTTGTGTCATTTAATAAATATTAAACAGTTTTGTGTTGATAAACTCTCGTGTAAAATGCCTTCTTCCTCAAACCGCTGTATGTTGGGCTTCTCATGTCTGTGGCTTCTTTAAAATCTTCAGCTTGTGCTCTGCTAGCAAAATACCTGTTTGCTACTTGAATCCGAGTAGTTCCTTTTGCATTCGGTCATTAAAATCCCTTGAGTTTTCTAAGCAGCTTTCATTCCTGAATTATTTCTCTTCTTTGCTTCTGGAGAAAGGGGTGAGAAAGCACAGAGAACTGCAGGAGAGGAAGCAGTGATTCCTCCCACCAGCTGTGCTGCAGGGAGATCCTAAAACATTGGTTGGGTGGGCAGCGTTAAAAGTAGGCACAGCAGGTGGCTTTTGCCATGACTGCTTAGGTGTTGTGTTCTGTTCCATCCCAGAGGCAGGCGTGTGGGATCAACTTCCACTACAATTCCTACTTCAAGAGAATATTTCTGACTTTCTACGTTTTCCATAATCCTACAGAATTCTGTATTTTTTTTTTTAACCCTACTAGGTGAATAGTTGGAATGAGTACCTCTAATGTCTGTTACAGTAAGGTGTATTGCATTTCATAAAGTAATCTCTTGATTTCAAGGGAAACTGGGCCCAAATCAAGTTGTCAACTTAAGGTCTGGGTTTTTTTTCCTGCTCTGGATGCAAGGGGGTGGGTTCTGTGCAAAGGGCACCATTACTGCAAACAGGGAAAGAAGCGGGCAAAGGAGCAATGGGTCAACCTGTAGGGGAGCAGTTATTTTTCCTGGTTAAGTAACTGATGTCCAATACAAGATTGGCTTTCAAGTATCTACTGGAACTTGTCCTGCTGCTGCTTCTATCCCACAGGCATTAAAATATACACAAAAGAAGTAACTTTCAAAGCAGTCTTTCTACAGTCAAGTAGCATATGACAATGCCATAACTAAAGCCCTCTTACACTTAGGACAAGTAGCTGGCATGCAGCAGATGTTATGCTTTTAGTGATCAGTGCTCTTCAGCTTAACTCCTTAAAATGGGGCTGTTTGTCAGCTTGAAGCTCCTCTGTTTTAGAGCTGGAGGAAAAGAGGAATATCATGGCTTATTCAGTGTTAAAGCGCTTAAGTAATCTTTTACCGTGAAAAGCTGTCCTTTCAAAGCCACATGAGTCTAGCAGTTCTGCTTCATTGGACAAACACGGCCCATGTGGAGCTGGGCCGGGCCTGCCTGTAGGCTGCAGCCAGCCTGTTCTGGGAGCATGGGGCTGTGCTGCTGCCACTCTGCATTGCCTCTTGTTTCTTGCTTTTGATTCCTGAGATCCCAGCTCCAAAAGCACGTGGCAGACTGAGAGGCCCAAGCAGGATAGCTGCTGTCGCCTACATGAGTTCTGCTGCTTGGGAGGAGGCAGGGAGAGGCACGGGCTCAGGGCTGGATGTGGCATGTGACTGGGGGCTGCCCACAGAGGGGTCTTGCTGGTATGCTGGGTCACAGGGGAGTGCTGAGCCCTGCAGTAGAACGTCCCAGTAAGATAACAGTTACATCCCATGCAACTTCCACCCCATGCTTTTAGACACAGCTTTCTGCTCGAGCATGAAGCTTCCTTCATGCCAAAGTTTCTCCCAACAAGTTACTGTCAATACGCTTTCATAAGAGCGGAAGTGGGAGGTGCCCGGTATGTGAAGCTGAGCATCTTCACAAAGCAGTTTCTGCTCCAAAGCTTACGTGTATCCCCAGGAAGCCAGCTTATATATAGCTAAAAATACAAATTTCTGATTACTGATGTTTTTCTGCTGTGCTGCTACAAGCCTACAGAACACACTGAGTTGTCAGCCTACCTACTGAAAGACAGTTGTCTTTTTTCCCCCGTGGAACAGATCTAACTCTGGCAATTTGGCATAATTCACAACATGCACGAGTCTCATCTGCTGCTGCTCGTTAGCCCTGCTGCCTGACTGCCCATCGATGCAATGCATGTCGCGTCCCACAGCAGCTGGGCTGCTCCTGAGCATCACCAGGTACTGCAAACCATCAGCACTGGCATCGCCCGCAACCCAGAGAGCTGCTGGCAGTGGGACAGAGGAGGACCTGCTGATCCACGCTGCTTGCTTACGGAAGTCTGCTTACAGGCATAATATCCCAGCCAACACATGGTTAAAATGCCATCTTGAGCATGCTTGTATAACACGCCTGTGGCCCAGCACCGCCTCCCTACCTTTGCTTCTGCGTGCAGACTGGGAACATGTTTTTCCAGCTGTGTCACAGCATGAGCTCTGTGGGCTTTTGCAGGAAACCCCGCAGCCGCCTCCTGCAGCCTGGGCTCCGATCCCTTCACCTCAGCACAAAGCTTTCTTTTTTTGGCATTCCACGTGATGGCCCCACTCTTGACTCAGCAGTTTGTCGGCCCGGCAGCATTTAATGGTTTGGTTTCCCATCGCCACCTCCTCCAGAAAAGCAGCAGCTCAGAAACGCCGCCATCTGCTCGGAGCGAGAGTGAAACGCGGCTTTCGCGCAGTTGAGATGGAAAGTGATTGTTTCAGAGCTGCGGCCATCGTGCTTCACCACTAACAGCCGCAGCTGAAGCGCTCTGCTGCCAGGCTGTGCTGGGCAACGCCGTTCTTCATGCGGGTGCCCAGATCTCAGTGAGTCCCCGTGCCACTGCCACAGCTTGGAAAGTGGAGCTGCAAAGGGAGGAGAACCTCAGTGAGCGTCGGTACCCCGAAAAACAATTGGAATAAAGCAGTAACCTCTGCATGTCCTTGGTATTCTGTGTTCTCTTCATAAGCTGTACTCCTCCGCCCTGCGGATCAGAAACATTGGGGTTCTCAGTGCTTCATTCAGCAGCGAAAGCTTTGCTTCTGACCTCCATTGCCTTTCGCAGGTCTTCGGATTAAGAAAAGTCTGATTACAGACAGCGCATCCAAGTAGCTGAAGGATTAAGCATATGCTGCGCATCTAGTGTGTACTGTGAATGAGGGCCGTAGAACAGCCTGCCTATCTGAAATTACGCATGAATTTATGCACCAAATCCTAAATAAGAAATGGGAACGTGTTGCAGACCCGTGTTCTGTACACGACAGCACCTGGTTGAAATTAGTGATATCGAACATGCAGTAAAGATGTAATGCTGTACAGAGACATCCCAGTCCTCCATGTTCAAATCCAGCGGAAAATGGAAGGAGTGTCTTAGGAAAACAGCATCAGCTTGACACCCATCAGCGGATCCCAAAACCATGCCAAATGCAAACTGATTTCTCTCTCTAAGCAAAAGGGAAGGCACTTTTCCTGCTTCACAGCCACAATCATTCAGGCCTCTGTTGTTAGAGGAAAACAGCTGACCACAGGAGATGGATCTTACACTACTGAAGTCCTGCTAGCACACAAATGCCGCTACCTTTAAGCTGCAACACTGCGCAAATAAGTTACTCATGCTAAATAAGATACAATGGGTGTTTGTCAGAGGCTGGAAGCTGCCAGTACTGAACGCACTGGCTTTCCACAGAACTTACTAGGAACCAAACAATGACCAACCCCAGCCAGCACCTTCTTTTACCTAAGGAAAGCTGGAGGATTTCTTAACAGAGGGAGCGGAGCACGGTTTCACTTTGCTTCTCCCAGAGCTATGAGCAGAAGATAGGCTTTGGGAACTGCCCTCCCTTGAAGGTGAACACTGCCAAACCCAAGCTTCTGTCAGTCGGCGGGGCCAGAGGAGAGACACTCCTGCTGTGCGGAATCATAGACAGCCTTCATGGAGAGCCACCACGCTCAGAAGGATGAACCGTGTGGGTTTTGCTGGGCAAACTCCAAGGCTTCAGCTTTTGGCTACTTACTCTTACAGCCAGTTTGGTGCTGACCTCGCTGCGGGCAGGACTGGGCCCACACTGTTGTCCATTGGTCTGAAGGGGTACTAAACTGTAAGCTGTCCTATTATTTTAATCGTACACCAGATGCTAATTTCATTCTGTGCTGCTGAACAGAACCCGATTTGCTTGTTACGATATCTGCCGTTTGGTTTCATTTCACACTCCACTAAGTCAGCATAATGCAGACAAGGTAGTCGGGCTGCCACTTCCTTCTGCAGAAGGTCTCATCGTTTCACAGTCCATTTCCTATGTATAAGTGAGAGATCAGAACAGTCCATACTCCCCAGCAGCCCACAGCTCATGGTGGCCTGGGTGCTCAGCAGGGCAGTGACAAGGGGTGCTGCCCAGTGTATGGCTGTATAGCAAACAGGGATTGGATTAGGAAAATTACGTTGTTATAAAGCATAAGCAAAATAAAGATTTTACCCATATCCTAGGCTTGTAGAAAGGTTTCCAGAGGGAGGATCTCCAGATAGAGATCTGTCCTCCTGGGGAGTCAGCCCTTAAATGGGGTCTAGGAGGGGTGGAGCCATCCCTTCCAGTCACTCAGGTGAGATTGCATTCACCTGTGCCCCTGCAGCTGACTCAGCGCTCGCCTCAGGTGGTCAATCAGAGGTTCAGGCCGTGATTCAACAGTTCCCATACACCGGGTCACCCCGGGCAGGGATGGCTGCAGTGGGATGGGCAATGGTGGTCACTTCTGTTGCCGTTTCTCACTCCTTTATTTACTGTGGATACAGTACATCAAGTGGCTTCGTTCTTTACTGTTATTATTTTTTCCACCCCGGGCATCTCGGTGGGTGCACCTGCTCTCAGTGTTGCCGTGCTGCACACAACACGTAGCCCCTCAGCCTCGCTCTTCGAAGGGGCTCAGATCAGAAACCCTCTTCTTCCCGGGTGGGAAAGGCGGCAGACATCCCTCAGGGCCCGGTGGAAGCCGGCCGGCCCCGCCGCCAGCCCCGCCCGCCGGAGAAAACCCGCCCGCCCGCGGCACCGCGAGGGGCGCCCGATCCGCGAGCCGTGGGATCGAGCTCCGCCGCGGCGATCGGCGGCGCCGCCCCTCCCCTCACATGACCGATGTCGACGCTGTCGCCGCGCCCGCCTGCCCCTCGGAAGAGCCCCTCGGCCGGCAGCATGGCACCGACGCGCTGCCCCGCCGGCCTCGCGCTGCTGCTGCTGCTCCTCGGCGCCTGCGGTGAGCGGGGCGGGCGGCGTTGCGTTGCGGGTTGGGGGCGTGCTGGCGGCGCGTACCGCTGTCCCTGGGGCACGTGACGCGGCCGCGGGCAGCTGCCGTACTGCGGGCCAGCTGGGGATGGGCCCGGCGCGCGGGGGCGGCCGTGGGGGAGCGCAGCCGGGTCGGCACAGCCCGTGGGGAAGCGGCGCGGTGCGGTGCGGGGCAGAGCGGCCCAACGGAGCCGTGCCGTGCTGGGCGGCGTCTCCCCGGGTCGGAGAGCCTACTGCCTGCGGCCTCCTGCTGCAGCCCCGTGCCTACCCTTGCAGACGGGAAGCAGCACCTTGCAGGGCTCCTGCTTTTCTTTTTCGGACAAAAAAAAAGGAAAATAACGAAGCTTTAATCGGCAGGCAGACAGGCGCTGCCACAGCTCCGTGTCCGAAGCGCGGAGCGACGCGCTCGCGGACGGGCATCGCCCTTAGGGGAGCCGCCGGGATCTCGGGGCGTTCCGGACCGCGCTCTTCGGTCGGCGCTGTGAGAGGAGCTCTGCCCGCCCCCCGCGGCCCCGCCGTGCGCTCGCGGTACTTCACGCGCTCCGTCCGAACGCCCGGTGCCGAACCGCCAACTCGGGCAACTTCCTCCGGCCGCGTTCCGCGGCGGGTCGCGTCGCAGCCTTCCGCCCGAGTGCCTGCCCAGCGCGGGGCCGCCGCGGTGAAAGCAGCGATGGCAGAGCGTGATAAGCAAAAAGATCCCTTTATGCCCTACGTCCCCATTAAACGCATCCGCCGACCGGGTGCTGTGAAAAAACCAGGCTCCTTTCTGCTAATAGCCCCCCGTGTGACCGTGGGCTTTGCCGTCTCCGGCGCTGTTATGCAAGCGGTGTGTGAGGAGGTGGGCTGGGCCGGACTGCTGCTCCGTGCGGCGAGGCTTCGGGGCCTCTGCTTTGCAAACCGTGTGCGATCAGTGCAGCAGTTCTCACAGCCCGCTGCTGTGCTCGTGCTTCGTGTCAGCTGCACTCGGGCTTTGTCACCTTTGCCTGTGTGTGTTTTCAGTTATTTATAGAGGTAGACCAAATGCTGCGGAGCGTGGGGAACGTGTGTTTTCTTATGTCATCTGGAAAGAAGTCCTACTGGGGAAAAAACACAGCGATATCTGCTTTTACAGTTGCAGTTACTTGCTGTCAGCCTAACTAAGTAGGTCAGGGCGTGCCTGGTCTGCCCTATGAACTTGCTTGGTGTGGCATTTCTCTTTGCTGTCGTATCTAGTAGCACCTATGCTGAAATATCCCCTTGGAGAAGTTAATTTTCAAGCTGTTCTCTCTTTAAGGAGAACAGTGTGTGTAATATTTAACCCACTGCTTCTGACACTGCATCATTCTGAGGGTACTTCGCTCCCAGTCAGTACGATATCTCCCTTCTGTTCCCTGCTAACTCCCAGCAAAAAACAGAATTTCACACACCTTTATCTTTTTTTTGTGTGTGTGTGAAGGTGGGAGAGCCTTGCTAATGTAAAATAGCACTGAAAAGTTGAATAAAAATCACAGCATTACAAAGCAAATTACTGAGGTGTTAACATCAAAATCCTCTTTGGTTTATACCCTCCTTGCGTTGCACACGCTGTGGCTCAGTGGAATCACTTGCTTTGCCAGGCTATGTGACCTGTGTGTCTGCATGCAGGCACCACGGCTGGCCTGTCTGGGTTGCAGTGGTTGCCCAGAACTTGAGATTTGGCCACGTTCATTCTGAAATGAGAAGGGCTGGTGCACAAGTGCGGTATCAAATCCCTCCTTGAGTCAGAAGGGGAAGAGTTTTAGTGTTGCTGGAACTCCAAACTGACTCTTGGCAACGAGTTCCGGTGCTGTGTGGTAGCAGATTGCCAAGCTGTTATCTCTTGGTTGCTCCATAGATCTCTGCGCAAACAGTAACTATTAAAAGCTATGCTGCACCATTGCTTTAACAACATGCAGGTGCCTTGCCTGGGCATGAGATGTACTGCTTGTATCTGTTACCCTGCCTACTGAGGATCAGTAACCAAAGGACAGAAGCATGGCTGTTACCACAAGGCTCTTAGAGCTTATTTAATAAACCATTACCGTGAGCTGCTGGGGACAGGGTGCATGTTTATGTGCCTCCTGTCAACAAATAGAGTATGGCCCGGGCTACTGAATGCGATGTTAAGTGGCATTATCACTTGGTCAGGTGGGGTGATGTATTTGCTGCCACTGTTGAAGCTAGAACTCCTTGAGGTTTACTGCTTCACGTTTAGAATAAACAATCTGAAAACCCTCACTTACTGCCTTGTCCTTAGGCTGAAGTGTTCTTACCACATAATAGATTAGGGTTCTAGAACTGATAAACTAATGGTATGGTATAGAGCACAGTTTGCTTCGGAGTCAACACAGTCAGGTTTCTCCTGGCTCTACCTTGGATGCTTCGTACAGAAGGTACTCCAAACAGCGTAAACAATGCAGGCTGCACTTGAATGCTGTTACAGCCAGCTGTTTTGTGTGCTGAGTTTTGTGTTGCTGGTAGAAAAGTACCCGTATGGGGCAGGGAGGAAGTCCTTAATGTCAAGGTAAAGTGTGATGCAGAGTGTAAGTACTGCGGATTCTGTGTGTTGAGGGGTGGAATACTTGAATAGCTATTGAAGAGAACTGTGCAATCACAGATACCATCGCTTTAAGGAAGTGAGCCTGACAAACATCAACCTTAGGTTAGTCAGGAATGATTCTTCTAATATTTCAGATCTGTCTGTTTTAGGGAACTGTGGCAGACTGGGAATGCTGAGCAGAACCAAATGAGAACTGACTTTGGGGAAGTCTCTGTGTTGGGAGTCTGGCTGGGTTAAAAATTCAACTATAACATGTTCTCTAAAACCTTGAATGAAATTTAACATCCATTCCTTTGAGCCAGAAATTGTAGAAATGTAATGAAAGCACACTGATCTTTCTTAGAGGTCAGCTGGAGTCACGCCATCGATGAAACAACATGGAGACTCTGGTCGACAAGCACTGCATTGTTCTAAATGCTGCGTTCGTGCAGTTTGGTTTACTCAGTTTCAGTCAGCAGAAAGCTAACGCTCATTTAATTTTTTGGCCTTGGTCAGGCAGGTAGACTATAAAGTATCCTCTCAATTAGTATTTAGCATTGATAACTTCATGATGGGCTTCCTAGTTCTAACATTTATTAGATATCTAGCTATCAGTTCGGTGCCTGACAAGTAGAATCCAGTCTGAAATAACGTACTGCTTTGTAATGAGTGCAAAGTCTATGTCTTAATAGCTAATAATTGTATCTTACAGGTTTTTTCCAGTCCTATGCAGTGGAAGTAGATATAAAGGATGCCTCTAATGTTACTTGCTTGTACGCACAATGGATGATGAAATTCTTGATAAAATATGAAACAAACAGTAGTGATTATGTAAGTATTTGGAGCTAACTTTTGTTGAGAACTGCATTTAGTCTGGGATAGAACAATACGACACATTTTGTATTTAGTTTATTGGTTTTCTTGATCAAGGCATTTATTAAGAGTATTCCTAAACACCCATTTTAAAACAAAGCATAAGTTCTCAATTAATAATACAAGTACCCCACTGCACCTAGAAGGCATACTGGTCCAACTTGGTGGCTTTTATTTCTCAATGTAGCAGTATTCTGAGGCTAAACAGTGAACGTTAGCTGTGCTTTGGCATAGTGGAGTTTATCAGCCAGGTTAAATTTGTAATTTTGTTCTCAGATCTGATGTGGCTCCCTTGTGAGCCAGGTGTCGGGTAGGTTATTCCTACCTGATATACAAAACTGTGGAAAAGCCTCAAATAATCTTACTGATCTTGTGCAGGTTTCCATCTAACACTGGCGGGTTTATAAGGCTGCCATGGGGAAGAATGGTTATCTGAAAATACTGCAAATTTTTGTCTTTTAGAAAAATGCAAGCTTGGACTTGACATCCACTGTGACACACAACGGAAGCATCTGTGGCAGTGACACACAACCTGCACATGTGGCAGTGCAGTTTGGAGATGGTCACTCTTGGAGCATTAACTTCTCAAAAAACAACGAAACTTATCAGGCTGAGCTTATCACATTTACCTACAACACCAATGATACTGCTGTCTTTCCTGATGCTAGGAGACAAGGTAGCGTTACCTCATGTCCCTGACCTCGCTCGGCTTTTCCAAAGTTTGGAGTACTAAGAGTGTATCCTATGACTTCAGTGTCGTATGCTGCTGTTGCTCATAGTGCCTGTGCACTGGATGAGTGCAGACTAGTTAGGTTAACTAGTGCCTTAAGTTAGCTTGACTAGTGTCTTTACGTGGAACAGAAGGAGAAGGTTAACCATTTGAACAGGTGTGATGGGAGGTTGCTGCTAGCACATAAGAGGCAAATACAAGACTGATTTCTGTGTGTTCACCTTCCGTGTAGCAGAACAAAAAGTGTTAGGGTTTCTGTGTATACTTAGTCCTACCAGTATGGTTTTTTTTTCTTGAACAAAGACTTAGTGTTCTCCTTTCTAAAGACTTCCCTGTGTCACATCAGGTCAGAACACATGGGTAAAACATTCAAGAGAGGTTGGGACCGTTAGACTTAATTCCTGTTATTTCTTTGTCTTAAGAATTATAGAAAACGTAACACAACCTGTAAATGTTCTTGTGGTAAACGAGGCATTAAAATATTTGTTTTTATTTGTAGGACCAGTTACAATTGTTGTAAAGGATGTTATGCATCCAGTTCAACTGAATAATGTCTTTGTGTGTCATCATACTACCTCTTTGGAAGCAGAAAACGTAACACAGATTTTCTGGAATATTACTATGCAGCCTTTTGTTCAGAATGGCACAATTAGTAAAAAAGGTGAGTGTTCCAAATTGTAAATGGGCTTTTTTTGTATGGCATGCTAGTGGAGGGGTGAAATCCAGTAATTTAAAGGAAATCCAACAGTTCTAAGAAAAATCTAACAGTTCTAAGATTCATGCCATGTTGATTTATATATAATCTTCAACTATGTCTTTCCTTGTTCCTGGAAAATATATATAAATAGAGCACATCCAGTTGTGTAGTAATGTTCCCAGCAGTATTCTAATAAGGAGTGCATTTGAGGGTATTAGACACTCCAGAAGTGTTGCTGCAAACTACATAATTTGAGCTTGGAGGTTTTTCAACTGATTACTTTCTGGTTTTGGTGGAAAATTCACTGTTTTTTCATTTAAATAATACAAAGCCTGTGGTAGCTTGTTGTCTCATAGTTCTACTAGACAGAGGAGACCAGCATATCATTCTGCTACATTTGACATTGTTTACTTAAATTGCAATGTATATCACAGTTTTATAAGCGCTAACATTGCACTTTTGTGGATGTGTTTTGCTTCAGCATATTAGAGAAGTAGCATTGTTTTTGGTACATGGATTTAAAATGGTAACAGAATTTCTTAGAATAGATTGCAGCTGTTAATCACTTGGAGTGAGTGCTGTGCCATGGCGCTGAGTTGGGGACTCTTCACTTGGTGATGAGCAGATTCCCATTGAGCTTAGATTCCAACTTAGAAATGGGTGTCTGTATCAAACTGACCTCTCAGCCATAAGCCTTAATAAAAAGTTAATCACTGAAACGGTGGTTAAACCTTCTTTCCAGAATCTAGATGTCATGCTGATACACCTACTGCTGCACCTACTGTTCTGCCTACTGTTGCCAATGTAACTACTGCATCTACCACCATTTCACCTGCTCCAACCACCGCTCCCAAACCTGCTGAGAATCCAGTCACAGGAAACTATTCTCTTAAAACTGGAAATAAAACTTGTCTTCTGGCTACTGTGGGGCTGCAGCTGAATGTTTCCCAAGACAAGGTGCCTCTCTTATGTTTTCAAATTTTGGAATAGAATCAAAGAATGATTTGAGTTGAAAAGTACCTTAAAGCTCATCTAGTTCCAGCTCTCCCCTGCCATGGACAGGGGCAGCTCCACCAGATCTGGTTGCCTGGGGCTCCACCCAGACTGGCCTTGAGAGCCTCTAGGGATGGGATGTTCAGTTTCTCTGGGCAACCTGTGCCGGTGCCTCAGCACCTTCATAGTAAATAACTCTTCTGCATCTAATCTGAACGAACTTGCGCTCTTTTAGTTTAAAACAGTTACTGTTTGTCTTACTGCTGCACAGCCTGGTCAGAAGTCTTTTCCCATCTTTCTTGTGGGCTTCCTTTAAGTATTAGAAGGCTGCAGTAGGGTCTCTCGGGCCTTCTTTAGGCTAAACAACCCCAGCCTGTCTTTATATCTCTAGTCCTCCGATTGTTTTCATAGCCCTCTGGACTCACTCCAACAGGTCCATGTCTTTATTGTGCTGGAGGACCCCAAGGTGCAGTGCAGTACTTCAGATAGAGTCTCACAAGAGTACTGCAGAGGGAGAGTATCTCCTCCCTTGCCCTGCTGGCTGCACTTTTGATGCAACCCAGGATACACTTGGCTTTCTGGGCTGCAGTTGTGCATTACTGGCTCATTTAAACTTTTTCATTCATAAGTACCCCCAGGTCCTTCTCCAAGAAGCCATCCTCAGACTGTAGTGGTGTTTTAGAATGCCCTGACCTAGGTGTAGAATCTCTCTCTTGGCCATGTTGGAGTTGATGAAGAAGAGCAGAAAGATTGTTGTGGTTTTTTTTGTGCGTGTGTGTATGTGTGTGAAATGTGAGTGCGGAGTGTTTGCTTGGTGCACTGCTGGCTGTCCAGAACTGCTTCCAAGTGTACAAGAAACCTCTCTGACCATGGGATAATTCTGAGGCCTAATACCTAGTTAGCTGCAAACGCTTACCTTGATCAAACGTAACTGGTTACTAGGAGTACATATGAGATTATTGAAAGACTGGAACTTTCTTAGGCTCTTGGGGCCTGCAGCTGCTGTCTTTTCCCACAGAGGGAGCCAAATCTAAGCAGCTATGCTGTTCTTTTAGATGCACAAAGGAAAAATGCACTGACCTTTCTTTTTATGTATTTATCTTCATTAAGTGGAAGTGAAACTTCACAGGGCAGTTTGTCTCAGTGTCACCAGCATGTAAAGCAACTCAGGCAGCTTTGGTTAGGTAGTAGCTAGACTTGGTCTTTGTGCTGTCTTCTCCTTTATTACATGTTCTTCAAGTGTAAGACTGCTGCTAACTGAAATAATAGATTCATGATAGATGCAAGTTATCTGAGCTCCTTTGACATGGTATGTATGTATTTCAGCCTCTTCAGATCAACATCGATCCAAAAACAACTCATGCAGATGGTACGTGTGGTAACACATCAGCTACTCTGAAATTGAATGATGGAAATAGGACATTAATTGATTTCACGTTCATTGTTGTAAGTAACTTCTATGTTAAGTTTTTGCTTTAACAGCATTGTGTGATGAGCATTCGTGGTAAAATCCTGCAACTTGCTGCTGCTAGGCTGTTTCCATGAAGGAAGTGAGACTGACTAGCTGACTGTCACTTGCCTCAGGGCAAAAGGGTATTTCTGATGAAGTTGTGGGGAAACGTAGGACTGTGGTAAATGTACTAAACTTTGGGTATGTGACTAAAAT
This sequence comes from Bambusicola thoracicus, assembly GCA_002909625.1. Lineage (NCBI taxonomy): Eukaryota > Metazoa > Chordata > Aves > Galliformes > Phasianidae > Bambusicola > Bambusicola thoracicus. Next base: position 19,654 of record PPHD01000184.1, on the reverse strand, counting down.
TGAAATTGCAGAATGACGTACTAACAGTTGGTTCTTGCTTGTTAAACAGAATGCAAGTGCAAGTGTACACAAATTTTATCTGAGAGAGGTGAACGTTACGCTACTCAACTATCAGAATGGTTCTGGTAAGTAATGCCTGCCTTTAAAGTGAATGTAAACTTTAATTTCTACCTTTAATCATACACTTCTGATCAACATACTGCTCATGCTTACTGTTACTTCCTACATCTAAGTCTTTTAGCTGATATGAACAAGAGTAACAAGCACAAATGACCACAAGGGTTATTTGAAACAACAGCGTAAGGTTGTGCTGAGGCTTCTGTTAATGGAACCTCTCTTTGATAAACATAGATTAAGAAGGGTTCTCTTACGTTACAGTTCTCAGTAACATAATATTCTGAGGCACAAAATAAGTTTTGTCAACTCTGAAGCTTTTTGTTTTTCCTAAACCAGCTGTTGTCTTTGCTTGAAAATGGTATGGTATCTTCCTGTCACTTCTGCTCGACACTGGAGAGGAGTCCAGTCCTTCAAAAACTCAAGCATACACTTTTCTTCCAAATAAAAATATATATATATATATTAAGTTGTCAAAGCTACTGCAATTAAAAGAGAACTAAAGTGCCTGCACTACTTCTGTGTTGGGATGAGTGAAGGTATGAGAAAAGCCTAATGTCATATTTATATGAAGGATAGGCTACTGCTGAGTATTACAATATCCTAAAGAAGCCAGGCAGTGACAGCAAGCAGATCAATCAAACTTAAGACTGCTTTTTATTTCAGAGTAGGCATACCTGAAAAGCCGGTCCATCTAGATTCAGCTCCTCAGTCCTATGAATGTATTAGCATGTTTCTTCTATTTAAAGTAGGCATGATGGAAATTTCTTTTTTTTCCCCTTTATTTAGTTATTTTAAGTGCAGATAACAACAACTTGAGCAAATGGGATGCTTCTCTTGGTAACTCTTACATGTGCCGTAAGGAGCAAACTCTTGAGATTAATGAAGATCTTCAAGTGCATACTTTTAACCTATGGGTTCAACCATTCCTTGTGAAAGAAAATAAATTCTCAATAGGTAAGTTATTTTATTTTTGTGCTAATTCTTGAAATGCTTGTAAAATTCTTACTTGCTAAAAAGTACCAGAGCTGGCCATAAGTACTTCGGTTTTTTTGAAAGTTTTTGCCCCAGTGTATTTTTTGTGTACTTGAAATTAAACTTCTGAGACTGACATTCAAATGTAAGGAGGGTTGTCAGCTTTATTCTCAGTATGTTTAAAAAAATAAAAATAAAAACCAACAAAAATCAGGTCTACTAAGCATGTTGGTTCCCCTCTTGAAGGAGCTAGAGGTGCTGAAGAGGGTCTTAGCATTGCCTTGCATAATGGATTAGAAGACTGCTGACATCTTAACGTATAGGTTTTTGTAGCTTGAATATATAAGAAAATGGGGAAAAAACTTAAATAAAAGTGAACTTTAACAGCTTCAGGCAATTCTTTAGACCTACCGGTCTAAAACCAGTGTAAACATTCCTAAGGAATAGCAGTGTTGTGGAAAAAGGAACTAACAGCTTCTTCTGGAAACAGTCTTGTATATCCAGGACCAAAGAAACGTTCTAAGATGTTGTTTGCTTCATCATCCTAGTTGTGTCTGGGGAAAACTGGAGAGATTTGAGTGAACTTATTAATAATCTTTAGCATACCTTGGTCCTTGTGTTTCATAACAGTACTTGCAGGTTAATCTGTAGACAGATAGTCTGGGTGTGGATTTTTGAGCTCTTTTTTTTCCTGGGGACTGGTAAGTTGACTCCCCAGACTGTGTGCAGGGTGACCAATAATTATCATCAAATGCTCTGAGGAGTTAGAGTACCATTTTACCCTGTATTTCTAGTTGCAGCTAGCTTCCTCCGCTTCCTCACAGTTAATGGTTTCGTCTCACTGTAACATCTCAGCTCTTGATATGTTCTCAACACCAAATCCAGGCTACTTTATTTTTAATCGGTAAATGTACCAGGGTTGCCTTAAGCATGAAATAGATAAGCCTTGTTCTGTCTTAGCAGTAGAATAGCTGCTCCCTTGTCTTGTACAGATTTTGTGCACATGAATGCTCATACACCAGGACAGTACCTTTAGCTTGTTAGATTATCAAACGTACAGAATGATTACAATCCTTAAAATATGCTAGAAATACCAACGAGACCTCTGCAGTTCATTCTTAGTCTAAACCTGTAAAAATACTTGATTTTGTTTGTCTTCATGTTAAGGAAAATAGGTTTTTATACCATACTTGGCAAATATTCTGTCTTTATTTATTCCTTGTTGCAACCTTTTTCTTATCTACAGCCCAGGAGTGTTCGCTGGATGATGACACCATTCTAATCCCAATTGTAGTTGGTGCTGCACTTGCTGGCTTGATTGTCATTATAGTGATTGCTTACATAATTGGCAGAAGGAAAAGCTATGCTGGATATCAAACCTTGTGAATCAAAATGTAATCACTGTTCTGATTTCACCCTTAATGAATGAAGCAAGTGCAAGTTCCGAAGTCCAAAAAAGCCCCAAAACTTACAACTAAATACTAGCCACAGCTCGTTGGAGTTGGGAAGCAAAGGGAGAATGTTTATCTCAGATGAAGCAGAGCTACGTTTTTAGTTTTCCAGCTCCAAGAAGATGACGTGAGTCTCGTAGCTGTTCTGAAAATGGCAGATGTCGCTATTGCATAAATGACTAGGCGAAGGATTCTGTTTTGAACAAAACCTTGACATGTGTAGGATTTATTTTTCTTCTTATAAATTGTAGCCTGAAATAGAGCACATTTTAAACCGGTGTGCATTGGGCAAATCCCAGAATCGCATAGGATTTGTACTTGCTTCTCTCTTCTGCATTCCTTAGTTGTTGTCATATTTGTGGGTTAAGTTGGCAGCATTAGTCACCATGTTGACTCACGTAGTACTTACTATGGATTATATGATGCCCCGTAACAGCTTTGTTTTTCATACAGTTGAACTTCAGGCTGGTGACTGAGGGATTTTTGTTTGTTTGTTTTGAAGTGGCAGCAGTAACTTACTTAGCTTTGATGGAGTTTGAGTAGTTTACTCCTGCCTCAGTGGTTTCGGGAGCCATCCCCGAAATTTGTGCATGGCTGTACAAAGTGGGTAACCTGTCCCTGCCAGGTGGAGGACGTATTGGAAGAATTTGGTGCAGTTTCCAAATGTTTTTCAAAAAACAGTGGGTTTTTTTTGTTTTTTGCTTGTTTGTTTTTTTTAATGAATTGTTAGGCATGAGTTCTTCATCATGGCAATCCCCTGAAATATTCAACTGAGGCAGAATTCTGCTAAATTCATGCAGGTTATTTTTGCTGGCATCAATTTAAAGGGAATATCCGTTCTAAATAGTCCAGAACTTTAAAGTGCACTTAACTTTATTATACTTTGCACAGAACTGGTCTATCTTATCTTACTGCTTTGAATGACCATTGTAACTTCAAGGATGCTTTCGTTCAATGAGCCAGTATCTGTTGCTGCAACTTGAGCTGTCTTTAAGTCTTCATCTTGAATGGTTCTCTGCTAATCGAAACCTACATTATAACTGTCTGCCATTGACGTTCTCAGTGTTTAATGTACTTTATGTTTGACTGTGTGCTGTGTAGCTTTTATTAATGTTAAGAAAGCAAAAGCCAAACAAGTCTGAGATGGACCCACTATGCCTATTTTTCCTGCTGTGTGGAAAGGCCGACTAGCTTAAATATACAGTGCAGATGGACTGTCCTTAAGCTGCAGCTCTGTAGAAACTAACCCTTGCTGCACAACCTTTTTCTGTCCTCTTTGTGCTGTAATAGTTTTTATTGCATGGAAAAAAAAAAAAACTTTTCTAAACAACATGTGACTTTTTACTGATGTCATAACACAAGCTGCTTAAACTAGTCATTTAACATAGTTGTCTCCTCTGGAATGAGTTTAACCTACAACAAAGCTGGTTTCATGTTTTATTAGTGCTTTCTAGGGTTGTAGAGATGTCTGTGGCATGTTTGTATACAAACCACTTCTTTAATAACAGTTTTTTGGGTGAAAGGTTTCATCTTACCACTAGCTAGGGAAGGAAGAACGGGTGAATAAAGCTTGCCATAGCTTGCAGTCTACAGCTTGAATTTTGCATCAGTTACTGAAAGTCGTTTTAATGAAAGTGGGGAACGACTGTAAGTTTAATCTCAAAACAGACTTCAAGACTTTAGTTTTTAATTAAAATATGTCAACTAGTGGCTCTAGTGATTTTCATATTAATATATCCTTAAATGCAGAAGTTCATATAGATTTTCCTTTTAGCATTTTACTGACTGATGTTCAGCTTCACCAGATATATGTACACTTGTGTTAAGGAGTAGTCGCCACACTGTCCTCATCCGATTGTGTGAGTTTTTGAGCTGTGTATGGTTTTTAAGTGATGGAATAGAAGATGGGAGTGCTTTGCAGTAAAAATGCAACAAAACTAAATGCCTCCTTGCAAAAACCTGGAAGCTGATCTTCATCTGCGAGTATATTGGCGCCGAGATTAAAGTACTCCTAGACCGATGTGCAGTTACCTGGTTCTAAAACATCTCAGTTTCACCTGACTGCCTGTTGTTATAAAACCACCAGTTTTCCTGTCTGTGTTGCTCCATAGGGAATTGTCAACCCGCTCAACCTGTGCTCTAAATAATAAAGATTGTTCTGTTTCTTAAGGAAACTTGTTCATACTTTTTAACCGATTTGAAAGCAGACATCTTGTATTATCTTTTCTAAAAGAAAATAAATGAGTAAAAGGCCAACTTTAATCAGTCTATATCTGAGATTCTGTTGTATAACTTGTGAAAGCACTCTTCAGAGAGTCCTCGGTTGCCTGTGTCGTAAATGTTTTGCTTTTCAGCACATTCTGAAGTGTGCTTGGGTGCAATCATCTAACAGAAGACTACTAATTGAAACACTGCAAGTCTGGTTCATCATTAGAAATTTGCTTGTAAACTATTTTGGCAGTTGCACCTCCTTCCAGACAAAATATCTTTCTCATGTGATATTTGCTAGCCATCTTAAGCTGATGCACAGCTGTGAAAAGTTGGGTTTTTCTTCTTGCAGTCATCCTGGGAAATAAAACAAGTCCCTGCATTTAGTGAGAGTGGGAGAGCATTAGGGGCCTTCTGGGAGCTGGTTAGCAGCTTCATCCTCCAAGGTAGAAGCAGTATGATCCTGGCTGTGCTACCAGTTCTTCTGGTAGTAGTACTACTCAGTGCTTTGCTTTTTTCTGCAGCGAGAGACTTTAGTCTTTCCTTTACCGTTATGTGTATTTTGAGCCCTGTGGTGATGAGACAGGAGGAACAAGTGCCATCTAATGCTATACCCTCCCTCCTCGATTCTAGATTGCACTGCATATATAATCACTAAATTATACTTATCTTCTTGTTTGCTACCCAAAGAAAAAGTAAAATTATTATCTTTCTGAAATGTAAGCTGAGGTCAGCTGAAAATTTAATATGAAGAATAACATATTTCAATAAAAACAATAACAGCTTGCATTCTTAAGGCTGTAAATCCAGTGGGACTGCAGGTATCAAGCTGCCATCAGCTCATTGGTACGTGCCAGTCTGGATGAGTCTGTGACAAAACTTGGAAGAAGCAGTAGAGCAGAAGTTACTGTTGTCCTACAATAAGCATGATGACTTTGTAACTTGAAATCTAGTTTTTTAGTCAAAACATTATTATTTTGACTAATTATATCTCTAGTATTGCTCTCCATCCTGGAGACTTGCAGTAGGTACCTACACAAGGGAAGCCTGCACATCATGGTGTACTAGGGATATACGATAGCAGTAAATGTGCAGTATTATACAGATATCAGCTTTTCAGCAAAGGAGGTGATAGAATTAGGAGTCTGTCAGTATGATGGAAGGGGGCTATTGCTGCTGTACTTTGAGGATGGGGAGGAGGACAAGGGCAAGATGAGTATCTTAGTGTCCTGATGGGGAGAAGATAACTGTTCTAAATAAGTAGAGCATGATTATGGTATTAAGTATATTAAAATGCATTTCTTTTTCAAACTTGCCCTTTTTCTGTTTAGCTGAAGACTGCAGCCCAGAGGTGGACTACTTCATTGTACCTATAGCAGTAGGAGCAGCTTTGGGAGGATTAGTTGTCCTAGTAATTATGGCTTACTTTTTGGGCCACAAGAAACACCATAATACTGGATATGAGCAGTTTTAAAATGGGAAAGTTTTTAACTTTCTTGAAGTAAATTACTTAAATCTGAACTCAAAAGACTCAGAGCAGCAGCAGCTCTGCCCAGTCAGGCTGCTTACTAAAGCTAGCACCTGGCTGAGAACTGATGTGGAATTCATTGTGGTTTCTATTTTTGTCTTTGCAAATAGCACAGAGTACATCCTGGTTCATAATCAACTGATGAACTGACTGCTTTTCCTATAAAATACTACACATCAAATTTCAGAATTGTAAAGACATGCGATGGCATTATATGAATAAACATGGTTTTGTTCTGGACTGTGGAAATGGCATTTGATGTGTGCTTGTGGATGTTGAGTATTAATGTATATAATCTGTGATACACTGCAGTTTGTTTTAATTATTATTGACTGTGCCTTATATACAGTTTACTAAATATTACAACTGTTCTCTAAGATACCAAGATTTCTGGTCTTTTAGCTTAAAGATGCCATGGTAGTACTCCTCATGAATTTTTTCAGCTGGTGAATGAATGCCCCCTTTTGAAAAATAAAAAATCTTATCGTAGTTTTCTCTACGGAATAGCTTAAACCAAGGGGAAAAAAAATGGGCTATTCATAGCATCTCGTGATTGTAATTAAAAGGGAAGATGGCTTTTCATACCGGGCCCAAAAATCTTGGTAGCCAAAATTTCTGGTTATTTTGAACGTCTGTTCAATGAAATGGTTAAAACACTCGGCCTCCACTCGTACGGCCTAAACATGGAGCCTGCTCATGGTGATGTGCAGTTGTCCAGTTGTGTCTCTGCAGACGCTTCTCTGAAGCTTCTAATGCTTGTGCAGTGGCAACACATGGATAGGCGTGAGCCAACAGCAGTGGCAAACTCAAGAGAGGTGAAAGATGGGATGTTCCTGGTGTCAAACATTAAACCCTTTTTGTACTGTCAGCTAGTGTCTCGCAACAGTGCTGTACTGTAATACATGTTACAGCAATCGCCTGCCTTTATAGAAGAGAAAAAGGGAATTTCCTTTGCTGTCTGCTGGGCACCTTTCATCCCTCGCAAATTCTTTACTAGTAATAGCCCGTTGTCCAGCATGTAGTAATTAAATTGCATGTGTTGATCTCCAGTGATCCGAGGTGCCTGAACACACAGCACAATTGAAGCATCTCTTTTGGGGTGCTTCAGTACTTTTTTTCAGCAGTCAGAATGACTTAGCTCATGGTGTAACCTACACACTCTGTTCCTTTTTCCTCACTTTGGAGCATTGCTCAGCTTGGCAGTAGGTGCCTTCAGCTTTGCCACGGCTCAGTGTTCTTAGGTGCTGAGTTTCCACGTGCTCTTGCTTTCCTACCTCCAAACAAAAGGCCTTACACAGCTTTTCTTGGAAAGTCGCTGTGTTGGACTGTAAACTTCCCATCACCAAGGCTGATTCAGATGCTCAGATAGCTTAAATACTCACTTAACAGCCAATAACTTTTGGCAAAATATGATGCTTACTGTATTCTAATATAAACTCAAGCAAAAAAACCCACAAAAGTCTGCTATAAAAGCAGAAAGCCAAGCACTCGTCACCCCTGCAGTGCTGGAGCAGCGTGCTGACATGGTATCTCACCTTATGGAACGTTTCCTCTTGGCACCATGCACGCAGAGCTCTGCTCTGTCTTGAAATGGGTGCAGAGTGCTACGCCCTGCTTCTGTGCGTGCTCACGGTGCACCATGGAGTTTGGAATGAGTTCCCAGTGTTGGTTGCTGACGCTTGCTCTGAGTGTTTGCGTCGCTCAGGAGTTCGTTGCATCCTTTCCAACTGGTGTATTGAAAGCCACTGTAGTATTACAGCTGTCTCCTCTTTGTTCTCTTCCGCTGGTTTTGGTCAGACCTGCATCATTCTCTGCTGACATCAATAACACTTTTCTTGTATTTGTATTGAAAATAAATGAAGTTACCCACCCAAAAAGGTTGTTCCTCGGTGTTTTCCATTCTGTGCTTTCAGCACATGTCCCTGGGCTGTCCTCTGGATTCCTCAGGAGTTGATTTGATGCCTGTTAGCCGTCTGCATGTCCGAAGCCTCTAGAAATGGTGGTGGCTGGGGGGGGGGTTGGGGAATCTCTTGGTAAGGCAGCGCTGTGCCAGCCTGTGTTTTATGTCGCTTTATTGCGGTTAACTCAGTTGTGAGTGGCCAACATGCTCAGCCCGCTGCCTTGTCCGTACATCCCTAACGCATCTGTGAGCGCCGCAAAGCAAGATGAAAGGTAATGCAGGAATTGCAAGAGGAGTTTTGCCAGTGCACATGACGTGTAGTACGTGTTCAAAGAATCTGCTCAATACTGATTTTACTTCAAATATGTTATGTATGTAATACGATGTTCTCAGAAATGTTGTGTCTTTGCTCCTTGCCATACTTGGTTTCTGATGCTCGGTTTCCTTTACTAATTTGTTCTCACTTCCCATTTTGTTTTTTGTTTTTGTTTTTTGTTCTTTCTGCAGCGGAAGAATGCTTTGCTGATTCTGACCTCAACTTTCTTATTCCAGTCGCAGTTGGCATGGCACTTGGCTTCCTTATCATTCTTGTCTTTGTATCTTATATCATCGGAAGAAGAAAAAGTCGTACTGGCTATCAGTCTGTATAATCTCTTAATTACTTCTCTGCTGCCACCCCTGTGCTCTTCTCCTGACCTGTCCCTTTAAAAACAAACAAAACGTTCATAGGTTTTTTTTAATTAAAAACTAAAAAACATCACAACAAAATAGTATGGCATGAGATGAATTGGGAATTTACTTGAAGCTACCGTGTGGTTTTTGGAGAAAGTGTTCTGAGGACCATAGAAGTGAGTGGGGTTACGTCTGTCCGTGTGAGAGATGTGACTGACTACAGATGGCACTGAGAGACCTTCCTTCTGTTGTTTAGTCCTTTTATATGAGACAATTTCTAGTTGCGTACAGCTATCAGATATTGATAAAGCCACGTGATAAAGGGATGAATGCTGCACTGAGAAGGATTGTTCGTGCTGTGGGAAAATGAAAACAAAGCTCGTGGTGCTTCTGTCTGGAACTTGGCTTGTGGCTGTTGTCTTCTTTCATCGTTTAGCAGCTTGTTCCTGTGAACCGGTCTGAATTTCCTCCTTCTGAATGTAAAGATAGTACCTCACTAATAAATCAACCTACTATGAGGAGAACATCTACTCTTCTAGTAAATTCATGTGTTTAAGATGAGTATGGAGAGGCTGACTGCTAATGTGTGTGCAATTGCTTTGCACTCGTGTGCCTGTACCTCCCCTATTTGCTAAGATGAGACTCAGTCCTGGGGAGTTCTCGCTGCTCAGGAAAGCCAGCGGTCCACTAAAGCTCACGTTTTGTGTTGCTTTCTTCGACTGTCTTCTCCTTTTCGTTCTGAACTCAATTGTGGGATGAGGATGGGAGGGTGGAACCTTACTGGCGGTGGCTTGCCTCGGCTCTGGCTCTGTGCTAAAAGGGACTTGCGAGAAGAGCAGGCAGCACCGGTCCCCAGCATGAGGCTTGGGTGTCCTGAGGATGAAGAGCGCGTTTCACAGGCAAAAAGGAGAGTGCTGACAAGCTGCAATCTAGGAATTTATTTATAGGATTAATCTGGCTTTAACCTCCTAATTATTAGTCTCTCAAACAAAATTTTGAACAGGGTAAGAGCACAAGACCTCTTGTATGAGAAATGGTGAACGTGAAGCAGAAACTCTATAGTAAAGAAAGTGACTTGTAAAGGAAAAGAGCACCCGATGTGTCCAAAGCTGCTTTCCCTGTTCTTTCTTTTCCAGTTCTGACTGGAAAACAGAAGCTCGTGGTCTGTGGCTGAGTGCTGCTTTGTTCCCATTGGTGTGTGTTGGTCAGACGGAGGCGGCTCTTGGAGTTGCCCGGAGTTATGAGTGATGGGCCCCTCTGCAGAACGCCCACTGCTCTGCTGCAGCAGGTGCATTCTGGCTGCGGCTCCGTGCTCAGGTTGTAGATCAAACTGTCTCACACCACTTCAGCATCGCTTGCTGCATTATTTTGCTACAATATGGCAATTTCCTGGATGTACACACATTTTATACGTATATATGTGCGTAGAAAGGACTAAACTGGACTTCAGTAGAAGTCAGAAACTGAGCCGGCACTTTAAGGTTGTAGCATGAAGAATGGTGTATGCAGTTCTCCAGATGTTGGGATGAAACTGCTGAGTGCAGAACATGGGTATGGAAAACAAGGCGAACTCTCATGGTGGTGCCGTTCTGCCTGAGCATAAGCAGACGTGCGTGTGGTTTCCCAGGGCTTCTCAGCAGCGCTGTGGGGCGGCCTGAAGCAGCAGGGGTTGTTTCCCTTCGGGATGCTGCAGGAGCAAGAGTGCTTTAACAGACCGACAGCAATCGTGATACCTGTGGTTGTAACTTATTTCTGATGCCAAAAGCAGCGCCACTGCAGTGTCTCTGTCAGCAGAAGCTATTCTCTGGTTAATGTTTTTGACGATTTTTAAGAAACAACTCTCGCTGAATGGTCGGCTGTGATACCGTATTGTGAGCTTCTCTGCACTGAGCTTCTGAGCTCTTTGGCTCTGGGAGCTTACAGGTGCTCGGGATTCACTGCTCGTGGTACTCGCAGCTGTGAAGGTTGGTCCCCTGCAAGCAGTGAAGGGGCTGAAGTCACAAATCCCACCCAGGTTTTAAGAACGATACCATAGAGTTAATTAGACTGTCGTCACTTTATTTTTAATAAATACAAAAAAGGGCTTCTTAGAGACTTATATAGATCAGCAGTGATGGCGGATTAAGTATCTGGACGAGGATGGAGGGCAAAGATACCACAATGCTCTTGTTCAGTCAGTAGTTTAATAAGTGTGCTTTCCTAAGTGCACGGTCCTAAGGTGTCCAGATTGTAACTGAGAGGTGAAATATGCCCTCTATATGTTAAATAGGAAGGCGTGTATAATAAAAGATCTCCTTTTCCAAATAATCAAAACTAAAGTGAGTCTGAGTGCCTGTAGAAACAGAGTTTGCCTAGATGCTGAAATCACCGCTGTGCCTTGCTGTCCTAGGGAACAAAGATAGCAATTAATGTGATCATCGTTAACACGGAGGAAGCCTTGTTGAGGCCTCTCAGGGCTGGCACAGCCACACTGCTGGCCCAGGAGCTGGGGATGGGGCCAGGCAGCCTTGGCTGCAGCATCCTGTATGGGCCGGGTGAACAGAACTGCAGGCAGGGTGCTGCTGCTGCTGCCAGCAGTCCCAGTGGCGTTCTGAGGTTTGCCATTATATCTTGTTAACTGTCACTGCAAGCATCATCCAGAATGTTTTGCTGTTTGGTATATGAACAGGAATAGTACTGATAAACCACCATCTCGTTCGCTGTTGCCTGAGAAGTGCACCTAAAACTATTGTAAAGATTAAAACAAAGGTCATGTGTAAAAGATCTGATGGAAACAGTGTTCAGGTACCGGAGTTCTTCTAACAAATACTGAAATGCTTTGGCAAGTTCTCTGCCCAAGGTGTAACTTCTAATATTTACTAATCGTGATTTACATCAGATGCTGAAAGATGTGGTTCCACGCTGCTGCATCTCATTGGTTTCCTAACTATAAAAAAGAATAAGTTAACAAAAATTTCCACGTGTCTGTTTTCCTAGTGGGAGGGGAAAAAAGGGGGAAAAAAAGCTGTCTTTATGTTTTAAAAAGGGAAAGCCTCTGACCGACTTAACCTCACGCCCTGTGTTTGCTGGCTACTTTCCAATGCTGAGTGTGAAGATGATCCGGCCCAGGAAGCGGTCGCTGTTAACGTCATTGATGATCCCTTTCCCGTTCAGCTTGCACTGAATGGGGACCAAACTATTCCTCTTCACATCTGTGAAGTGCATGGCCACCAGGGGGGACGTGTAGTTGACCTGAAAAATAGGAAGATGCGTTGAGTTCAGTTCTTCAGGGAGCAAAAAAGCAGGCAAGGCTCTGTTGTGTTTGGTGAATACCTTGAGTAATTGCTTCACCATCGTGGGGCAGCTCACTGCTTTTTCCTATGCCCATCATCACTCCAACCACCAAAGCAAAACCCCCGGCAGCACGTGCTGTCACTGTCAGGAACAGCTGCTGCTGTTCAACTGCCCTGTGCCAGCTGCCTGCCTTGTAGGGGTTCTGGTACATCTTCCACTGAAGGTTCTGGGGGGCTTTCCCTCCAAGCCACTGCAGCGCACCCTGCCCCGGCACCCTGCTGCTGGGAGCTCTGGGGCCCTAACAAAGCCTGTTCTGGACTGCAGGAGCTGAATGTGACCATCCCCGCCGCTGGAAGGGGGAAGGGGTATCCCTGAGGTTTTCCTCTGGTTTGTCAGAGATGGAAATAGAGTGCTGTAATCCCAGTGCCTTCAGCCTCCCTCCTGCACCTGCCCAAAATAGTCAGAAACACCTCTGTACCCCCTCCTTTCCCAGGAGAGGTAACACAGCTACTGGGGCATCTGCGTCCTTACTTACATGCGTGAGCTTGCCATAGTAGGGGTAATACATGAGGTCAAATGTGCCGTTCCCAGGGTAGAAGTCCACTGACCTCAGATCGCTCTCATTGCCTTTCTGGGATTGAAACAAAACAAAGGTACGTGCACAGTGTGTGGGACACGAAATCCACTCCCCTTGCAGGGAGATGAAGGAACTTTAGCCCCTATCTCCTGCAGCTCCCCGTCCCTGCTGCAGCGAGCCAGAGAAACCTGTGCACAGAGGGCACAGGCCAAGGTTGCAGCGTGTGCTGTGCTGCCTGCTGCTCTCTGTGCCTGGCTATTTCACTATTGCAACAAAGGTATGGAGCAGCTGCACTGTGTGGGAGCTGCTCCTTCCCCCAGTGCTGCTTGTGGAGCGCTCTCGGGGTTGCAGCTGTAGAGGGATGCAGCTGTTCCCAATTCCTGACTGCGGGATAACGAGAGGGGGGGTGAGGGACACACGCGGCTGAAGCGAGGGCACGGGCACAGCGGTACCTGCACTTTGCAGTCCACATTCACAGGGACCCCAGCACCAGGACGGTAGCCTATGATCTGCAGAAACAAAAGACATCCACGGCTGTATGTAGTACAGTGCCACATGTGTGTTGCCTTGCTTCCGAGGGCTCTTGCTGGCCACAGTGTTCAGGAGGAGCGTAGTGTCTCACTGCCCTGCACTGTGCCACTTGCCTGTGCCTGAGCACTGGGTGGGCACCTGGCAGGAGGGGCAGAGTGGAGTGTTGGGAGCATCCCTGCTGGGACACAGCCACCTCTCTGTGCACAGCTTGCTCCCCTTTGTGTTTGTTTTGCCAGCAGTACACACTGAGTTGTCCTGGCATTACAAAATTGCAAATGAATTTGGTTCTATAAAAATACCCATTATAAAGAGACAGGTTGGGGTGCAGCATTAAAGCTCAGTTCCTCCTCGAGAGGAGTATGGCACACATCCTGAGAGCTCCCAGCCCCTCATCAAATCAAACCCAGCCAGTTTTGTAGTGCTTCATTGTAATACTTTCTGGCTGGTACAAGCAGGTTTGGATTTCTCGTTCCCTTTTCCGTGGACCTGGGAAGAGGCTGTTTTGGGCCCTGCACTGTTTTTAGCCTGTATGCTGGGGTACACTGCAGGGAGGAACAAGGACAACCAGACTTTTCTGTACCCGGTTCATCTTCAGCAGGATGCAGGGCTGGCCCTTAGAGAAGCCAAATGTCGGATCCTCAATCCCTGAGCAGTTCTGCAGCAGTGAGCGCTTGAACTGGCAGGCCTTCTTCTCCTCGCTGTCGTTGCCCCCTTGGATGAAGTACTGTCCTGAGATGCACTCAATGTTCTTCTCCTCTTGAACTTTGTCATCGTAAGCTGGTGGGGAGCAAGAGACACATTAATGCTCCTCAAGACCAGCTCAGATCCATGTTCTGAGTGTATCCACATGCCAAGGATCACAAAGCCAGGAATAGGTGTGGAATAGGACGGTTTCCCCCGCTGCAGCTCCCAAGGCTCCCAAAGCCTCCCTTCCAGGCAGGAGCTGTGAGACACCCACAGCTGATCTCCCCGTGAGGATCCCTCTGCATGGGGGCTGGGGCTGCTGTTACCCTGCCCACCCCAATGCTGGGCTCATCACCGGGCCATCCCCACATGTTAGCTCAGCCCTCCCCACATGGTGCATCCCATGTGCTACACCACACAGCCCTGCATTGCACGAAGCCTGCCCGCACTGCGGCTCCCTGCCCACCTGCTAGGAACTGGTGCATGCTGTCCACATACGGTTGCCACGTGCTGGGCTTGGAGATGTTGAAGGCAATAGTAAAGCCATTCAGGTATGGTCTGATCATTACTCCTGGGGGTGAGACAAGTGCTGTTAGAGTGGGGCAAGGCCAGCCCTGGGCCTGGGGCAGCAGTGCAGGGCCGGGCGCACTGTGGGTAGGTCAGGCCCCAGCTCCCAGGCAGCCATCTTCCTCCACCACAACCACTCACAGCACACAGCAGCTAAGGGCCCCCTATGCTCCCAGCCAGAGCAAGGCTAGGTCTCGCATGCTTCCTACCAACACGAGAAACCAGGGAAAATGCACCTTCTGCCATGGGGAAAGGAGGTTTAAGACATTATCTCATATCCACGCCTCTAAATAATATTACATAAAGCTACTTTTGATTGGCACTTTGAAGGTCTGACGTATAAACTGACAGCAAATGAAATACTGCTTATTCCTGCCTCCCCAACCTTTCCATTGCAACTGCCCCATGCAGCAGCGGGGCACTGGGGCCGTACCTGGCGGAGACACACGGTCCCGGTAGGTGGGTGTGTAGGGGCTCAGGGTGAGCAGCATCACATACATGCAGAAGGCGAACATCCCCGCCAGGCACGTGTAGAAGATGAAGTAGAACAGTAAGATCAGGCCTGTGGAGCAGAGGGCACACGGCTGTCAGTGCAACCAGAGCACTGCCTACAGGGATGCACAGTTGCTCCAGAGCACCAAGCCCATGGCAGGGAGCTGTCAGCCCCTGCACCCTGACGCCAGGATTCTGGGCTGCCAAATGGACGCAGTGCTACCTAGGCCCTGGGTATGGGACAGCTGCCATCCATTTTGTGGCACAGCCCTTACAGAGCTGGGTTGGGCACAGAGGTGCTCCCACCACAACACGGGCTGCCTCAGCCCTGACGTCCCCATTCCGGGGTTTGTTTTCCTCTGGGCCAGGCTGACGGCCGAGGATGTCTCATGAGGCCGCAGCCTATGAATAACACCCCCCAGCTCCGAGCGAAGCAAAGCCTAACCCAAACATTTCCCAGGAGAAACATGACAGCAGCACAGGGGGAGCCCTGGGAACACAGCTGTGTGCAAAGACGGGGCTGGGAACCGCTACAGGCCTGTGTCCTGCTGTGGGCTGCGCCGGGCGGATGGGGCTGCCACCGGGACACTGAGCTCTGATGGCCGGGATGTGGCACTCCAGGCTGGTCAACATCCACCTCATCACCCATGACACCAAAGTGTGAAATACAGCTCTGTACAGCTCGGTTAAATCTAATGCTCTCAGTGATCTCAAAGGCCCTCCAGGGCTGTATGCAAGCCCAGCCGTGGGACACTTGGCCACATATCAGCAGCTCACTGTGCCCTCCCCTTGCCTGTAAATGCAGCACCACTCCTGGGGCCGCATCCAGCCGCACCACAGTGCTCTGCTGCGAGCACCGTGTGGTGCCTGAGGAGCAGAAAGGGAGCGGGGATGGAGATGGGGACAAAGATGGGGACAGGGATGGGGATGGGCCTTCCCCAGGCATCTTGCCAGGTGAGGGGTTATTCTCCACTTGCAGTGGCAGGAGTCAGGTGATGGCTGTAGCAGGGCCGGGCCCTGTGCTCTCTTGGACTCTTCACACCTTCCCAAGACATACTCTGGGCTGCCTGAAGTCTTTATGCGTTCTGGATGAATACTGGCATCCAGACCAAGGGTGATTTTCTGCTCATCCTCACACCCCCCACTCACTGGCTTTATTGCTCCCATCAAATGTGCAGCCCTAGTAGCTCTAACGGAGCAGTGGTCAGGGCTAGCAAGGACGTTCCCAGGCAAGTGCATCCACTGTGAAGCAGAAAATGGAATGGCTACTGAAAATGGGGCTCAAACAAGGACCTACCCCAGCTCTTGGCTGTTCTCCCCATGCAGGTTCTCTCCTCTGGGTTCCACAGGAAAGTCTTCATCTCCCCGGCCAGCTCTGCCCATGTTTTGTTCCCCATCTCTGCCTTGGTCTCTGCCTCCCCTCTGTCGGGATCCTGCTCTTTTTCTTCATGCTTATTTTCCTGGAAGAGTTACAGAACACAGCCCCCACAGGCAGCCTGAGCATCTCATTGGCCAAAAATAAATGCAAAAGCACTTAATAGCTGGAAATGTTTCAAATTTCCATTTTCCCATCATCACTCTTGAGTTAAGGAGAGGCAGTTTTGGGCTGTTCTGACTGAGGCTCACTGAGATCCCAGCGTTCATTTTCCCATGGCACAACATCACTGCAGCCACCCCACGTGCCACCCCCCTGTCCCTACATGTACCGAGCTTTGTCTTTTTGACACAGCCACAGAACAGCCCGCGAGTGGGGAGAGCTGGGGCTGTTCCCACATGTCTACACCATCTCTTATCACAAGCCCATGTTTTCCGTGTTACCGCAGACGACACCAGGCAGCATTGTTTAAGAGACCATCCACTTTATTTCTCTTGGCAGGGTGCAGACACTGCTTGCAGCTCAGGGCTCAGTGTGACCCCAGGGCAGAGTTTGGGCAGTGGGATGCGTTTCTCCCCAAAGCTGCCCAGCCTCGGGTGAGCGGTCTTTGTTTCAAGGTCAGATGCTGGATTAGGACACCAGATGGAACGCACACAAAACAGAACCTGGATGCAGTCTGTCGTCTGCCTGTGCAGTAGCACAGTGCTCAGTGCTGCTGGCTGGCTCTGACCATGCCCATTTCCATAAGACCGCTGTGAGTGCGGCCCCGCAGCAGCTGCACTGGCACTGGCACTGTGTTTGTGCTCAGGACCATGGAAACCCGCTGGCCATGGGCACCTGTTGGCCCAGCGATGTATTTATACCCTGCAGGTTGCCTGAGGACACAGCCAATGGCAAAGCAGAAACTCTGGCTCAGAAATGCCTCCAAATGGACGGGAATGAACTCTGCTCATATATACAGACAGTGCAAAGCATTGAGAAACAGGGAGAGACATGGGTGTGCTCTGAAGGCAGCTGCCAGGACACCTGCAGGGACAAGCGACGAAGGGGAGGAGGACAAAGAGAAAAGCGCTCTCCCTCCTCCCGCTCTCCTCCTCACTACATGAAAGAGGGCATGGGGAACGCTGGCACCCGGTGAAGGTCCCTTCCTGCTGCCTTGGCAGCAAGCAGAGGGGGCCAGGGCAGCTGGCCAGGCCATCCCTGCTGCAGGGTGCTGAGGGTGGGCAGCATGCAGGGACTGATGGGCAGCCACAAGGAGCTGCGCAGAGCCATTATGGGGGAAGCCAGCTCCGTGCTGCAGCCCCACCAGCCTCACAGCCTCTGTCCCCTGCCTGGGGCACAGTGCCGGCGTTCTGCAGAAGCACTGAGCAAAATTTCCAAAAGCAGAGCTGCCGCCTTCCCCACCGTGCCATGAGCTGTGGCTGCAGCCCCCGCCACTTACCGGCCCCCGGCGGGTGCCTCCCTCGGAGGCAGCGTTCATCTCCATCCCCGGCTCTGAAACGCAGACAAACGCAAATGTTAGCACCGCAGGAGCGCAGGGCCGAGCCCAGCAGCTTCGTGCCCACCACGGGGCCCCCAATCCCCCCCGCAGCCCCCAGCCCCGCCGCTGGCTCCAGCTGACCCATGAGGCCAGGAGACCCCCGCCTGCTGCGGCCAGCGAACCGCACTGCTTTGGCTCGCTCGCCCAGAAGACTTTGGTGCTCAGCAGCAGATCAAAAAATAACTCGCTTTCATAAGAGGGGTGAGCTCAACGCAACAGGATCCCATCCTGAGTGCAAGGCCTTGCCACCTGGTGCCCTTTGCGGCTGTACTGTACTGCTGGAGGGCCTCCAGCAGGGGCAAACATCAGACAAGGGAATGCGGGCACCGCGAGGAGAGGGGTGTCCGTTCACAAATACTGGCACATCAGTGGGGCTCTGCGTCTGCACACGTGTGCCTGTCAGTCACCGCGGGATCCCGCTTCACGTCTGCAAACCCCTCCTGGTGCAGAGAGGGGCAGCAGAAGGGCAGGGTGATATTTATCCCGTCGCACCCAGGAGCGCAGCATCAGCTTCCTGCACCAGGCCGTGGGGGTCAAAATTTCCCTTGTCAGTGAATTATGGGCACAAACCCCCGCACTGGGGGTACAGCACCGGGGTCCCACTGCTGTGCAGGTTCAGCGTGCTGGGAGCAGCGGGGTTGGTGGGGGGAAGCAGGGACGAGGGGCCCGGGCACAGTCTTTCCATAGGGCCAGACCCACACGGCTCTGCTCGAGGGCCTGGAGAAGCTCGAGCAGCGTGCGGGTGGCACACGGGAGCCGCCAGCCCAGCAGGGCAACGCACAGCTCTCGAGGAATAGCAGGGGCGGCTTTACACCATCGCGGCTTGTTTTACACCATCAGGCCCGGCATAAGCGCGGCACCAGACAGCGGCGCAGCTCATCCTCAGGCACCCCACCAGCACAGCCAGCAGCCGCGCTCCCGCCAGGCCCCATTTAGCGGCGGGGGAACGCCGCCCTGCCACAGCGCTGCGCCAAGGCCCGGAGCCGCGGTAGGGTCCAGCAGGCTGAGCGCCATCTCACACCCGCACGTGGCCGAGAGCCGCTCCCGGCGGTGAGAGCAAATGGGCGCAGCGGGAAGGAAAGGGCTCTGGCAGCGGCCCCAGGCTGCTCGGGCTGACCTGCCTGCCGCCGGGCACGGGGCGGTGCGGGGATGTGGGGGCTCCGTGCGGCCTCTGGGGCCGGGGGCGCGCAGACGCCCGCATCGCTTGCATGCGGGACTGTGCCGGTTCACCCGAGGCGAACGGCCGCCGCCCTCTGCGCTAATTGCTCTCTGCTCTGCTTTGCTCTGCTCCCGGGGGAGGCTGGTAATTAGGCTGGTACCCGATAGAAGCCGGGGGGGGGGGGCG